>VDFB02051299.1:0-226773 GCA_007258455.2 Sequoia sempervirens
CATCAAAAATAATGGTCACCAAAAAATTAATAGCATTTCAAAACACATATTCGTTAGAGCTTTTCAAAAAGAAAACCATTAACATTTGCAAGCCTGTGGCCCACACTACCATTCATCTACACACACAATACTCACAAACTTCCTGGAAAACCATCGACACACATAGTGAAGACATTACACATTAATTTCTCAATAAAAAATGATTCACTAATTCAACGCCCCCTCATCCATTCTAAATGCGTCATTTCATTCACAAATTGAAGGAGGAAATTCAAAACTCAAGAACTTAGCATAGATACCACATCCTCTCTTTTTAATTCGCATCCAAGAATAAAGTCTTCAAGCATAACGTCTTCCCACGATATGAGTGATGACAAGCTGCCAGCAAAAGAATGAATTAAGAGTAAACACCACGACTGCTACCTCAGACAAAAAGAATGATAGCAATTCCATTATCTCAGCCGGAAGTAATTAGCATTTGAAATGCCTCCATAATCTGATGACACATAATAACAATGCAAATTAAAAACCACGACACAACCTGAAATATAAGATGCGATATCCTTATTTAGAACAGCTGCCACCACAAAGAAATAGCGGTTCTCCTTTTTACGTCTACAATTCCACTCAACACACAAGCCATAGAAACCGTCACAATAAAATGAAGCCGTCTTATAAAGAAATCGATCCACATAAAAAAACCGACCCTTTAAAAGTTCAACAAATGACATGGCAACCTGACTTGGCAAGTGATACTGATGAAGTAGACTAACAAGCAGCTGAAGCAGATAAGCAAGTAGCTGAACTAGACAAGCAAGTAACTGAAGTAGACAGGCAACCAGCTCGACCACACAGGCAACCAGCTCAAGCACACAACCAGGTAGCTCAAGCAGACAACCAAGTAGCTCAAGCACCTTGACATCAATGACAAAATATTCAAACATAGATAACTCAATCAACAACTCCTTAAGAATTTCAATCTTAAAGATTCACCTTTGAGAGAATTGAATTTAAAGTACGAGCATTTTCTTCCACCCTTAAATTATATCGTCATTAGGCATTAGACTTCTTGTGGCTAGGAATAGCCATGAAAAATCTCTAACATTTCACTTAGTCATTTAATCACTAAGCTCAGTTATTCCATTGAAATAGTATTAAGATTGAACTTTAAATATTCAGATGTCAAAATGCAGATTTATCTCCTCCATATCAAGTATATCAAGTCTTCCTCATACCGTTTAGTGAACAAGAACACTTGGTGGAAACACATGAAAAATGCAAGAGGAATAAGATATACTGCCAAAGTTGTATGTTTACATGCCTGATTACAGTAGAATGAATAGATGTACAATGGAGAGATCCGCTGGCTGGTTAAAGTATGCAGAAGAAAAAAGCATGAGATAAAAAACTATAAGGTGAACTAATGATTAAAAGTTTTAGAAGGGAAAATCTCATCATAAGGGGCCATATCACCTAAGGACTCGAACAAAATCACAAAATATGATATACTCAATTTCTCACAAAATAAAAAGAGATGCCTTCTAGATAGCCTGCTTTTCAAACTACCTGTATACAAATCATATGAACATGCTCCCAACCCCTAACACTGATTCACACCTGCACCACATAAAGTTCTAATACCAGTACCATAGATAGTAGATTATACAAAATTGAAAATGTGTGAAATTATTAACCCTACAAAAGTTCATAAATAGCTCAAAACTATGACAAGAAGAGATATTTTTCCTTCTTGTGAACACAATTTTAGTTTGCAAAACAATTAATTTTCTAGAGTTGGGATCATTCTTTTAATTATGAGTAAATTCAACTGAACTTATTACATTACCTGAAGATAAATCCTCCTACATTTTCTTCACGATACACAATAATTTTGCTGTAACATGAGCTGATCTGTTTTGTCCAAAGCCAGAGGTATGGAATGATAACAGATGCAAAGGAATTATGGATCATTATTACCTGCAGAGAGTTTGGTATCCAGTTTCTTGAAGATTTATCATTTGCATTTTGGGGTAGCATCAGCTCTTCTTTGTTGCCAGGTTCTTTGCAGGCACGTCTATATGGTGGTTCCCACACTGGAATTATAGTTAAACGTGGTGCAGATGGCTCCAAATGCACAATAGCATTATTAAACCAATCAAACTCCCACTGTCTGCCACATTTTTCAGAATTAAATTCATCAAGATCAAGATCTGGCATAAGATACTTGTTCTCCACATTCTTCACAATTGTGTCTGGTGTGTCTCGTTCAAATGCTGGAGGCTGCATAAAACAATATTGGAAACTATTAGACTCTTTGAAAACAACATTTGTTAGAAGCCTCATGAACAGGAGGCACGAATCAACTATCCTCCATAACTGGAGCATGCTCTGAGTCATTATGAACTGAATTGATTCACAGATATCCATTTCACTAATATTTTCATGTTGTTACCAATGCCCACACTAAGGCAAAGTCCATCTACGTTTGACGATTGCATTGAACTTGCATCACACAAACACAAACAGTATCCACATCATGATTGTTACTCACATGAAGCTAAATTCTAATAATACCGCTGGGACTACTATGCACTGAATTAAATCTCTATTTTACTATTTTTATTCCTCTGGTATCACACCTGTATACACATCTTAAATACATCAGTCTGAAAAACGCCAAGAGATATAAATCTCTGTTATTTTATTTACTTAAAAGTTATTTTATTTTTATTGATTTTTCTAAGATAGGTATGCTAGTATACACTGCTTGCATATATATAAATAAATATGTTAATATTATTTTTTAAATACATTAAGTTATTATATACATGTATCTATCTTTAATTGTAATATAAAGATATTATCTATATTATATTTTTAATTGTATCATTATCTACTATTTATTTAGTAAAGTGAATACCTATTTACTATTTTATTTTCTAAAATACATAATATTTCATTAAAATTAAAACTAAACATTTCTATGTGGACCATACTTTTTTTTGTTTTGTATTTTTACTATTTTTACGTCTGCTCTTTAATAGTTTGTGATGTCCCCTCGTTAGACAGTTCTCGGGAACAGTGTGTTAGCCCTTTATTGGACCCTTGTGGGCTAGCCAGATTGGTTAGAGGGTCAGTGGTACTTTTTGGAGAGTTTGATCGTTCTGGTTTTCAGAGCCCAATGACTGGTTCACAGCAGGCGTTGGCATTTCAGGAGTCCACAGCTTCTGACGGCACAGGAATATTCTGAGTTTTGAGCGAGTTATGAATTTTTAAGTGATTGAGTTAATTATTTAACTTAATGCCTTTTATTAAAGTCACATCGACTTTAATACATTTTTATATCACTTAAAATATTCTAAAAGGTGATTTAATATTTTAATGACTTACAATATTAAAAGTTCGCTCAAGTATTAAGTCTTGACTATTGAAAAAGACTTAATTAAATATTAAAAGATTTAAATGATTGCAAAAGGGCGTATTTTCTTGAAATGCGTGACATTTGGGTATAAAGCAATCTTTGGCAATAGAAACTCATCTTTTGACAATTTCACTTTGCCTTGTGCTATTTTTCCTGTGCATTCTCCTGTGACCAGGGTTTGAACAATTTGTCCATTGAGGAACGATAACTCTTCAGTGTTGAGTGCTTTTGAGGCTGTGAAAGATCAGCTGAATCAGTACAGTTGAGAGCTTCATACAGAGGTTCTACAGGCTTTGAACAGAGATTTATTATTCAATATTCAGTATTGGCAGTACAGAAGAGGGTTTCTTCATCCATAGGCGCCACCTTCATCAGGTCTGTGGATCCAGCAGTGTTATTACATCACCTCCTTCTTGGCCGTACATTTGCATTGAGATTTGTGCTTGTTCTGGAAAGGCGTGTGAAGGAAGAAGTTGAAACGCCTTCCTTTTTGCTCTTTTTTGTGCTTCTACCTTGGCGTCTACTACTACCAAGCCATTGTATCACATTTCTGAGTGGGAGAAGTTAGATCTGGAGCTTGGGCGAGCTTATTTGCTCGATTTCTTCATTTCTGGCTGTCAAACTGGCTTATTTCTTTAATTAAATAATATGGAGATATTTCGACTTAAGAAAAATTGGGGTTTTGAGTTGAGAGCCAGCTGGGCTCGTCACAGTGGTATCAAAGCACTGATCCTGCCAGCTTGTGGGGTTAGAGAAATTTATGAAGTCACACAAAGAGGGTTTTGACAAGTTCTATTCCAGAGGGGGTCCTAGAAATCAGAGAGGTGATCAAAATCCTTTCCCACCATTTACGTTTGAAGAACAGGAGGAAGAATTAGACTTGGATAATATGGCAAACAGGGCAGGAGAAAGTTCTCACAGGAATCCTTGGGATGATGAGGACAGAGAAGCTAAAGACGTGCTCAGAGGTATGGTTGCAGGCCAAGAACAGGTGGCGACTATTCTTCAACAACTTAGCACAAATGTCCAAAATTTGACAATTAATAGGGCTCATAGTTTGGATCCAGATCGTGATGGCAGTATTCACAGAGAGCCTCAGAGAGTCATAGCTCCAGCACGCACCTTTGAGAGAGCTACATGTCCTATTTTTACCAGAGATGATGCTGAGGAAGTGGACGAAGTTGAACAGGGTGGCGAGATTAATTTTGCAGATAACATTATGGCTATGCATGATGAGTGGGATAATTTGCCACTGAGAGTTAAGGAGCACCTTAACTTCAACAGGTTCACGAGCCAGAAGAGAGAACACACTAGAAGCAGGAATGACAGGCGGCCTAGATACAAACATAATGATCTTAGACAGGCTACCAATAAGCTTACCTTGGCGAACTTTGATGGCAGTGGTAGAGTTACAGCACGTGCCTGGGTTAGTAAGCTTGATACATTCTTGACACTACGCCCCATGCCTGAGGAGGATGCCATTCGTTTTGCAGCACTTCACCTTGATGGCGTGGCACATGACTGGTGGATTCATGGTATAGCTACTCTTCATCATGACAGGATTACCTCGTACCAAGAGTTTACTGATAGACTGGTAGAGAGATTTGACAAAAGGGATCCTGAGCTATTCTTCAGAGATTTGGCACAACTGAAACAGCTTGGTAGCTTGGAATCGTACATTGGAGAGTTCCAAAGACTATCTGTGATGGTGACAGGAATCTCAGAGAGAAGGCTGATTATTTTGTTCATTGAAGGTCTTTTTGAGCCCATGAAAGGTTGGATAAAAGCATTTGATCCACCTACTTTACAGGAGGCCATGAGGAAAGCTCGCAGCATGGAGCTATCTACACCTCGTAAACCATTTGGCCCGAAACCTACTACCTCATACACAGAGAATAAATCAGATCCAAAGAAGGCTGATAATGCAGATCAAAAGAAGAAATTTGCAGCCCCTTTAGATCGAGAAACAATGAATGATTTACGAAGAAGAAAACTTTGTTTTTACTGCAAGGGTCCGTATGACTTTAATCATGACTGCCCCCTCAAACCTAAAGGGCAAAACAAGCACATGGAGTGGTTTTATGAGGGAGAAGCGTTGACTGATTTTTCTGATCAGCAAGCTCCAATCTATGATACAGATGGAGAAGAGTCAGATAATGAGGCAGAAATTGTAGTAGAAACAGAATTAAAGGAGGCTCATATGTCCAGCATGCAGAAAGAGGGTTCTTTCAGACTCCGTGGGATCCTAGCTGGTCAAAGGGTCATATCTCTTCTAGATACAGGTGCAACCCACAACTTCATCGATTCACGGTTAGTGGAGAAACGGGGAATTCAAACTCAGCAGTTTGAAGGCATACGTGTGAAGGTTGCAGATGGATACACTCTCAACTGTGAGAGGATGATACCTGACTTGCCTTTGAAACTTAACAATTTTGAGTTCAAGGCAGATTTTTATGTTGTAAACATGGGAGGAACGGATATAGTTCTTGGCATGAAGTGGCTTCATGCAATAGGAGAGTTCACGCTTAATTTGCGTGACATGGAGATGAAATTCAACATTGATGGCACAAATCATATTCTAAAAGCCATCAAGGACAGCAACCTTAGAGAAATTTCACTCCGGAGAATGGAACGTTTGATTCGTAATGATATGGTAGAGTGGGCTGCTGAGTGCAAGCTAATGCCTTCACAGTTGGAGCAGCAAGCTTCTTCTTACCATCCAGATGTGCAGGAACTTCGAATCAAACATGTGAAGGTGTTCAGTGCAATTCCACCAGGCAGACCTCCTGATAGAGGTATTGAGCATATTATAGAGCTGGATGAGGGCACAAAACCGATTATGATTACTCCTTACCGGCACCCCAAGCGATTAAAAGATGAGATTGAGAAAACTATTAAGGAGCTTTTAGCTATGGGGCATATTAGGCCGAGTAAGTCACCCTTTGCTTCATCAGTTGTTTTGGTGAAGAAAAAGGATGGTACACTCAGGATGTGTATTGACTACAGAATGCTCAACAGGAAGACAATAAAGAATAGGTATCCTATTCCACGGATAGATGAGTTGATAGACGAGCTTCATGGAGCTTGCTACTTCTCAAAGATTGATTTGAGGACAGGGTATCATCAAATCAGAGTCCGAGAGGAGGACATAGAGAAAACTGCGTTCAGATGTCACTGTGGACACTTTGATTTCTTGGTTATGCCATTCGGTTTAACCAATGCTCTAGCCATGTTTCAATCTACAATGAACAGGGTTTTCCATCCTCACTTGAGGAAATTTGTATTGGTGTTCTTCGACAATATCCTGGTTTATAGCAAATCATGGGAGGAACACATGGTTCACTTGGATGAGGTACTGAGTATACTTGACAGGGAGTCCTTGTACGCCAAGGAGTCCAAGTGTGCTTTAGGCATGACAGAGCTTTTATATCTGGGACACATCATCAGCGGTGCAGGAGTCAGCATGGATCCAGAGAAAGTTCGAGCCATCATCGATTGGCCTACACCTGAGACTTTGACACAGCTCAGGGGTTTTGTAGGATTGTGTGCCTTCTATCGTCGGTTTGTTAGTGGATTCTTGCGGCATGCTGCGCCACTAACTGATTTGACTAAGAAAGGTGCTTTTGTGTGGACACCACTAGCGCAGGCGTGCTTTGAGAAGTTCAAGCTTCTCATGACTACGTGTCCAGTTTTGGCTCTACCGGACTTCACTAAACACTTTGAGTTACATTGCGATGCTAGTGGTGAGGGTATTGGTGCAGTTATCATGCAGGACCGACACCCGATAGCTTTCGAGAGCAGGAAGCTAAGAGGTCCTGAACGGAGCTTCAGTATCTATGATAAGGAAATGTTGGCCATCATGCATGCCATGGCCAAATTCAGGCAGTACTTGATTGGTAGTAAATTCACTGTTAAAACCGATCATAATAGTCTGAAGCATTTTCTTGGGCAGCGAGATCTTAATGAAAGGCAACAAAAATGGGTCAGCAAGCTTCAGTCCTACGATTTTGACATTTCCTATGTCAAGGGCACTCAGAATGTAGTTGCTGATGCTTTATCTCGCCGTCCTCACTTGAGTTCTATTACACTGGTTTCAGAGGACTGGAGACATCTGATAGTAGCAGAGTATGCTAAGGACCCATGGGCTTCTAGCATAGTAGATGGATCAGTACAGGATGACAGGTATTCACTTGTAGATGACCTTATCATCTACAAAGGGAGGATTTTATTGGTCCCAGGTTCTGAGATGAGGGACAGAGTATTGAGGTCATTCCATGATTCACCCATGGCGGGACATCCCGGTTACTTTAAGACCTATAGGCAGGTACGGGAGAGATTCTCTTGGAAGGGTCTCAAGTCTTATGTTCTCCAGTATGTCAGGGAATGTCTTGTTTGTCAGCAGAACAAGCAAGAGCACACATACCCTGCAGGTTTACTCCAGCTGCTTCCTATTCCAGAGAGGAAGTGGGATTGTTTGTCCATGGACTTCGTCACGGGCTTGCCAAAAGCTCAAGGGAAGGACAGTATTTTCGTGGTGGTAGATCGATTGACGAAATATGCACATTTCTTCGCAATCACTACTACACACACGGCTACCCAGTGGCGATTTGTTCTTCCGAGAGGTATTCAGGCTGCACGGTTTGCCTCGCAGTATAGTCAGTGACAGGGACAGCAGGTTTTGAGTAACTTCTGGCAGGAGTTATTCAAACTTTGCGGGACAGAGCTCACCCCGAGTACCAGCTACCACCCCCAGACAGATGGGCAGACTGAGATCGTCAACAAATGGGTGGAAGGGTACTTGCGAACTATAGTTCAGGGCAGCAGAAGGCATGGGTGAGGTGGTTATACCTTTGTGAGTATTGTTACAATACCACCCATCACATGAGCATCCAGATGACACCTTACGAGCATTATATGGATATGATGCTCCGAGCTTTCTAGACTTATTGCTGAGTGACAGTAGAGTTCCCAGTGCTGGTGATTTATTACAGGAGAACCAGGATATTATGAGGCACTCAGAGAGAATATACAGAAAGCCCAAAATCAGCAGGCAATATGCTGATCAGAGACGAGTAGAGCGGTCTTTCGAGATCGATGATTTGGTGTACCTGATGCTTCAGCCTTATAGGCAGTCCACCCTTCGTAAGAAGGGCTCCGAGAAACTTAAGCCGCATACTATGGACCTTTCAGAGTTGTCAGACGTATTGGTGAAGTGGCTTATGAGTTAGGATCTTCCGGTGGACAGAGGGGTTCACAACGTGTTCCATGTGTCGCGCCTCAAAAGCGTTGGGGACAACACGCAATTCCTTTCTATTGATTTGCCACCCCTGGATGATGAGGGAAAATTAGTTTTGATACCTGAGGCCATTCTGGATTCCAGAGAGCGTCATCTTCGGAGGCGGGTCATCAGGGAATACTTGGTTAAGTGGAGGGATCTACCGGCAGAGGATGCGACGTGGGAGAGTGACAGTGTTCTCAGCATCCAGCTTTGAGTTTGCTTGTGGACAAGCAAATTCGTGGAGGGCGGACTGTGATGTCCCCTCGCTAGACAGTTCTCGGGAACAGTGTGTTAGCCCTTTATTGGACCCTTGTGGGCTAGCCAGATTGGTTAGAGGGTCAGTGGTACTTTTTGGAGAGTTTGATCGTTCTGGTTTTCAGAGCCAGTGACTGGTTCACAGCAGGCGTTGGCATTTTAGGAGTCCCAGCTTCTGACGGCACAGGATTATGTGGAGTTTTGAGCGAGTTATGAATTTTTAAGTGATTGAGTTAATTATTTAACTTAATGCCTTTTATTAAAGTCACATCGACTTTAATACATTTTTATATCACTTAAAATATTCTAAAAGGTGATTTAATATTTTAATGACTTACAATATTAAAAGTGCGCTCAAGTATTAAGTCTTGACTATTGAAAAAGACTTAATTAAATATTAAAAGATTTAAATGATTGCAAAAGGGCGTATTTTCTTGAAATGCGTGCCATTTGGGTATAAAGCAATCTTTGGCAATAGAAACTCATCTTTTGACAATTTCACTTTGCCTTGTGCTATTTTTCCTGTGCATTCTCCTGTGACCAGGGTTTGAACAATTTGTCCATTGAGGAACGATAACTCTTCAGTGTTGAGTGCTTTTGAGGCTGTGAAAGATCAGCTGAATCAGTACAGTTGAGAGCTTCATACAGAGGTTCTACAGGCTTTGAACAAAGATTTATTATTCAGTATTTAGTATTGGCAGTACAGAAGGGAGTTTCTTCATCCATAGGCCCCACCTTCATCAGGTCTGTGGATCCAGCAGTGTTATTACATCACCTTCTTCTTGGCCGTACATTTGCATAGAGATTTGTGCTTGTTCTGGAAAGGTGTATGAAGGAAGAAGTTGAAACGCCTTCCTTTTTGCTCTTTTTTGTGCTTCTACCTTGGCGTCTACTACTACCAGGCCATTGTATCACATTTCTGAGTGGGAGAAGTTAGATCTGGAGCTTGGGCGAGCTTATTTGCTTGATTTCTTCATTTCCGGCTGTCAAACTGGCTTATTTCTTTAATTAAATAATCTAGAGATATTTCGACTTAAGAAAAATTGGGGTTTTGAGTTGAGAGCCAGCTGGGCTCATCACATAGTTTTTGTTAACACTCTAATGCAAGAGCATCCGGACTCACAAGCAATCCTGCATCACCAAAAAAATATTTTCTTTTCATGTTCAATCTTTTGCATTTTTGGTGTGGGTTTGAACTTCAAGAGAATATTGTAAAGTATTTATTTGCGAGAACTTTATTTCCATTTCATACATCAAGGTCAAGCAAGGTGTTTAATGTGATTTGCAAAATTACACAATTTCAAGGTTCTAGGGGTTCAAATGGTCTATTTAGCATGGTGGAAGGAGATTTTGAAGGAAGATTAATTAAAATTAATTAGTTTTCTCCATTTGGATGCCTAAGGAAGTGTGCATAAGACAAGTGACTCTTGGCATTCCCCTTTAGTCTTATTCTTTCAATTTTGGTTCATAAAATGGAGAAAAAACTAGTAATTTTTGGAAAACAAATAAATGACTCTTCAAATTCCAACTTGGGGTGAATGACCACGACTTGGTTATTGATTTTATTCATTTTTCAAAGGCATATACAGCAGCAAGATATTGGATATGTTTCAACAACTTTTAATGGCACTTTTGGGAGCAACAAACAATGTTTTATTTCATGTTTTTGCAGGAATTTTAAAGGTCAATCAAAGAGCAGATTTGGAAGCCACTCTTTTGGGTTTTCACATAGTTGAAAACGTCTTTAAATACAGCCTTTAATGGTGTCAAGAGGCAGCAATCAGAATCAGCAAGTTTGAGGAAAGAATTTGCAAGTTGCTCTAGAGGATTGCATGAAGGAAAGTGCCGAAAATTATCTTTCCAAGAGGGGAGGAATAGAAGAAAGGAAGAAGAAAGTTGCAGATGTGTTTTATGTGTTCAAGGCAACCATGAGAGCTCTAGGATGAAGAAAAAAAATCAGATTTACAAAGAGGAGTGAAGCCAAGGAAGTTTAAGGCAAGAGACCTTGAAGATTTGAAGGCATGAAGTGCCTAGAAACCCTTGTAAAATTTCTGAATTTAATTTCTTTGTTGAAATCCTCACCATATGTAATTGTTCTTGAAGAATTTTCATGTATGGATATGTATGAACACTGAAAGAAAGATATGTTTCAAATTATTTTTCCATTTATATGTTAATGTGGATTAGATGGCATGATAAGGCTGCAAGATTGGGTGGTTTGATAAGACCCCCCAATCTTGACCGCATCACACTCTCACACCATTACATTCCACTCCTTGCTGCCACTGCAGTTACGCCTCTTGGTGTAAATTGTAATACCAGTACTTAATACATTGTCAATAGTAATACACTTGATTTACATTTTTTCAACAAGATGCAGCCAATTAAAAATTCTGGTTCTAATTGTTTCAAATATACGGCAACCAACATCAGGAATAAGAATGTAATATACTATTGATGCTGAATATTCTGATAGTTAATATCATCAAACTAGTTTTTGATACCACAAACGAATTAACTAGATAACACTGAAGGTGCGTCTTCTAACAGGAAGTCTTGTCTTATAGTTATTTATCTAGAAACATGGAGCAATTGGCCTACTCAGCAAGAGTGATAAGCAATGAGATAACAAGTGGAAGATAGATAAAAGTCACACAACATGCTGCTTTTAGACAGCTAGGATGCTATTATAAGGCAGAAAAATTTAAGGATGAAGAACACTAGAATAATATTATAATGCACTGCTGTATACAGAATCACAGCTCTTCTAATGTTCCAGCGGTCCTGTTCTGATCGAATATTACTCCACTCCTATGCTTACATGCAGAAAATAAATAAATAAATAAGAAGAATTCAACCAACATATCTTTGTTGATTTGATCTTTGCTAAGGTTCTCTATGCCAAGTTGTAATGAAATGGAACACTCAATGTGTTCGCTAGTTGACAATCAAACATACCGGCTGAGTTAAGCATGCCTAATGTAGACAGAGGGTGAAATAGACCAATAATACATATCTCAACTTTGAAATGCCTATCAGTTTGACTTACTGATACTCAAACTAGGATGGATATTCCATACACTACTCGTCAACATACAGATTCACTTAGAGAACAACAAAAACAATATTCAACCCTGCACACAAGTCCACCAAATATGTTTATAGGTTGCCTCAATCAACTTCCCTATAGCTCTACACACATGGGTTGCATCTATCACTAATCGCACCACATTCTCTGGACCAAACTCCTCAATGAACAAATTGGAACTAAAAATTGGCATCCTTGCGATGCCCTAAACAATCGACAACCCTAAGAAAGTGTTGAAAGTTTTTAGCTCGAATAGGAACTTTTGCACAAGTTCAATGTTAACAAGTTAAAAAGTAGTTCAAGCAGTTCGTGTTATTCTATTTTGCATTTCACTTTTATGGATTAAATTGAAAGTCTTTTATTTAGCAAATTAAGTCTAATAAACTGTAAATAAACACTAATGATTTAGACTTATCTTCCAACTCATCTCTTGTAAGAGATAAGGATGCTTTTTCGAAGATTAGATTTTTAGTTGAGTAGTATAAAAATAGGAGCAAGACAAAAGAATGTAAATATACAATGAATTTTTGTACAACTAGGCGATAAAATAGAATAGTGTAATGTTCCCGTTTTTGCTCATGTCAGTGTGGAGTTGTAGCTTTGGCTTTCTCAGTCATAGTCTGTCATGTCGAAGGGGTTATCTGATGTTCCGAGGAGCTCTAGAGTATTACAACACCTTTAGTTGTCACTTCCGATCAGGTTTTTATATTTTCTGCAGTTTCAGTAGGTGGTGCAGGAAATAATTAATAATTAAATAATTCATTAAGTTGTCAAATAAAGCATAGTTAAATGAAGCCTTAAATTAATTATTTATCAATTGAAGTGACTAATGTGCGGAAAAAGTAAAATATTGAAATAAGTCACTTTTTGGGAGAAATAAGGAGTTAAAATTAAAAGGAAATATGGGCTTTTCAAGAAAGGGTCGAGTAGTTACGGAAGGATGAATAAAAAGTTTTGGGAGGTCAATTGAAGGGGATGCTTGAATTATTTTCTAAAGGAATTTTGGAGAGCTTCTTGAGGAGCTTGAACCCTAGGACAAAAACCCTAAGGGTAAACCAATTCGGTAGCCATTAAGGTTTCACGCATGAATATAACATTTTCTAATTATGAAATTTGTGATGTCTTGTTCCAAGACAAATTTCAAATTTCAAGAGGTTTTAATCTAAGGTACAGTATGGATTGAATAAATTATTATATTTGTAGTTTTGGTTCAGCTATAATCCTCTTGTGATGTCAATTCATTCCTGTTTGAAGTAGAACGGTCTATTGTGGAACTTTAAAGTTTGAGAGGTGAAACGTATCTGTTTATGCTCGACTTATTTGTTGTAATGTCCCCGTTTTTTGGGTAATTGCAGATATTGATATTTAGTTTATTTTATTCCCATAAGCTAAATAATGGAGTCATAAAGGAAAATAATTAAATTAATTATTTTAAAGTTGACTATTTTAAATAAATATCAAAAGGTTAATTTATTATTATTAATTTAATTAAAGTGACAAATAAAAATAAAATAAAATATTATAAGTCACTTTATTAAACGTTGTCATGTCACTTTATTAAATAAAGTGTGCTTCTAGAAGCTAGAGGTGGTTACAATTGGCTTCTTCTAGAAGACTCACCTGAGCCTTTAAAAGGAGGAATAAGGAAAGCGTTTGATCATCTATCATTGACTTAATATTTCTCTATGCATCGTTGCAAAAGCTAGAATTACAGGTTCAACTAATTTTTTGAGGACAAACACCCTTGGAAAGGCTTGGAGGATTGGACGAAAACCCAATTCCTTCGGTGGGTCTACTTCAGGGTTCACATTGGGCGATAAAAGGAAATTTGTTAAGTCTTCTATGAAGACAAATTTTCAGTATATGAATCAGCAGATGTAATATTTTATTTGCAGATTTTTGGAACTTCATTTTCAGGTTTTTGGGTGCAATTTCAGTCATATTATGAGTTGTATCAGGCTCATATCAGCTGTAGGGATACTCAGAAATTAATACCAACACTTTGGTATTTGTTGTTTTTTGCCATTTTGGTTAAATAAGGGCATATATCAGTCATTGACTCATTGAGTGTCATTATCAGTCATATACAGGTTGCTGGGCACATTTTGTCTATATATCTGAGCTGTTTCAGAAATGTATGAGCTGTACATGCACTCAGAAATTCATAACAGCAGCTGGGTGTTTCTTATTTCTTGCATTTTTGACCCAATGAAGGCTTGTACTTGATTGGGTATGTGAAGCAATAAATTATTTGTTCAAATATTTAATTTGAATCAATTCTATTGCATTGTTCTCTGCTGTTAATTGCAATCAGATTTAGAAATCAGAAATCTAGGGCATAAATCAAAAATTTTAGGGCAGATCCCATTGGGGATATTACATTTGCATACAAAGCGCCGGTCATGAAAAGGGAAATAATTTCATGAGATATCTCACTCATTCTAATCGCCATCCATTTTTTCTAAAAAAGACAAGCAATAACGATTGCCAAGGGTCTGTGTGGCGGCAAAATCAAACCCCAGGCATAAAGTATAGTCGCAGCTATATTAAATAAGTAATAACCGCTGACTTTTGACAGGGTCACTGTATAAGAGGAAGACAGATTTATGAAAGATGTGGCATTGGGAGGAAACTTGTATAATTCGTAATAGTTGGGAAGTTTCGACCCACTTTATGATGCAGTATTTCATTTAATCAGCCGCCATTTCAACCTTAACCCTGTGGAAAGGGGAATTGAAGATTATCGAAACTTCTACAGAACCTGATGTCTTTGGAAGGTGCCGCTTCTATAATGAATGACTTCTGTCTACTTCATACTGGATATAGTCGAAGGTAATAAGTGATTATAAGTTGGCAACTGTATCTTTGAACATATACATATCTGGTGTGACGTGAGAGGTTGGACGGGGGAGATCTGTTAGAAGATTTGTCATTGATGTCAAGAAGTAGCTTAGTTGAGAAATTTATTAGTAAGATTGATGGAGTAAAAGATTAATGGAGTAACATAAATCTGAGAACAGATTGAAACAATTCTGTGTTGGATTTCTATCAGATCGAAGTTCAAGAACGAATAGAACGAATAAATCTAAAGGGCAGATTGCAGATTGAAATCAAGCTGAAGCAGATCGATGGCAATCTCATACAGTTTGTTGCAGATTGCAGATTGAAATCAAGCTGAAACAAAACAACAAAGGCACGGTGATGGTAATTAATTCATATCTAATACAGATCGATGGTGATTAGTTGATAGCTGATCGGGGTTCCAAGGAACGCAATTAATTCATGACTAATCGGGATTCCAAGAAACATGATTAATTCTACACGTGTCTATTGATTCATAACTTTGTAAATTTCTGAGGGACGCGATTTCATCAACGGACGTGTTTAGTAGTTGCGATTTCTTGAAGAGTTAACAAAACAATTTGTTGCTTTGAAAGGGTGCGATCTTCAAGAGATATGTTCTTTACATGAACAAATGCGATTTTCTTAAAAGAACATATCAACTTAATGAAAATGACATGTCTGTCCAAGACGTGGCTTTTCTTCACTAAAAGAGGTGTTTTGCTGAGTAAAACAAAAAAGGTAATCCTTCCAGATTTGAAAGACATCAAAAAAACACAAGTAATAATTTTAAGGAGAGTGTGTAATTTCTTCTAAACATAGTTTAAAAAGGAAATCTGTTCTGCTTGTAAACAGAAAATTAATTTAATCAAGAAGAAGTTGTTTAGCAAAAGGTGTGACTGAAGGATGAAAAGGCAAAAGTGGTGATTATCAAATGTTGCAATCTTTGAGTAATCTATATATTTGAGACCTCATTCAAGGCTGCAATTGTGGTCGTGAAGTTCAAAGTGGTCTGTATCAAAAACCCATCTTCTTGTGTGGGCTGAGTGAGAGATTCTTCATCACAAAGGCAGATTGGAGGATTGGGAGAGTGCAGATCTGATTGAAGACATTTACTTCATCCATCAAGTCAAGGTTTGGTGCCTTGCATTAGGGGTTAATTCTCCTTGTAGGTTGGTGCCTACTAAAATTGTAAAGGATTGGATGTTCCTTGTAGGTTGTAGCCTACAAAATCATCTCATTTGTAAATCAAGTAGGTTGGTGCCTACTTCCATTTGTAAAATCATTTAATTAATTCAATAAAGTGGTGTCAACTTGCTTTCATTGATTCATATCAGAATTTGATGTTGATAAAAGTTTAAGTTCGTTGAAAAGTTAAGAAGGTAAAAGTTTGTATAGATTTACTGATTCACCCCCCCCTCTCAGTAAATCTTTTGTGCTCTTCAAGATACATGCATCAGATAATTAGCGTTGGATTATTTATGAGGGCATGAAGATAGCTGTGCTCTCTAATAATACCGCTACATATTTAGAAGCTTCCATGTTGGGCGTAAGACTTCTATAAGCAGTCCAATGTAATATGAGAGTTTATATATGTGCATCGAAATACTACAGGCAGTTGTAATCCATGGAGTTTGATGAGCATCAACTGCACAGAGGGGGATCACTATCTCACTATTGGCAAAGAGTTGAAATATTGGGTATGCACAGAGCTTGCAAGAAGGCACCAAGCTGGACGCATTGCTGCCAGCAATTATTGCTGTCACCTCCATTCGTTGGCTAGTGAGAGGTTAGAATTTGTATCCTTGTACTCTGCTATTGTAATAGCAAAAATTGAATAGAAATTCCATTATTACAGTTGTTATTTGCTATGATCAAATATCTGTCAAAATATTTACTCCTTGAACTCCCAAGCAAAGTGGGCCAATTCTGATGCAATTCGTGTGCAACCCACTCTGAATTTAAAGTCTGAAATTTATAAAGTGATGTGAGCATTATTGTGTATATTGATTGCCAATTGTTCTGTTCATATTATTTATACCGTCATACATCTGGATATTTGAAATAATCCATATCTGCTCGAGATCATCTCTCTTCCGTGGCAATAAACTGGCGTTTAAACCTAGAACAGAAAACAGACAAACTGTTTGACGAAATGCCTGCTCACGCGAAGTCATGAAATCAAAAAAAAATTGTATGATAATTTGGCCCGGGATATTTCAAATAGCTTGTAGAGGTTTCCTTGTAAGTTTTTCGAAGGAATGAGACACTAATTTGAAGGTGTAAATTATCTGTATATTTGTTTTATGCTTCAACATTTGAAGTTTCAATAATTGTGTGATTCATGCAATGTTAGAAGAATAATTTTGTTTACTAAACATTAAGATTTCAGTCATCTTGCTTTAAACTTTATGTGATACCAGAGCAGGTAAATGCAGGAGGAAAATTGTGTAGGAAGAATAAGAAAATTTGGGGATTTTCTTTGTGAAAATCACACAAGTTCTTTACCTTGATAAATGGTAGGCCTTTTTTTTCCAAAAAATCACAAGTTCTTAAGAAAATTGTAGGTTGTTTACTAGGAGAATCGCATAATGTTTTAGAGCAAAATTGGGACAGGTATTGTTTGTATTTTGTGTCTGGTTTTTGAGATTCACAGGGGTTTTAAAAATTGACATAAATCGCAATGAATTTTTTCTCCTCAGAATCACACCAGTTCTTTCTTAAAACTACAACAGTTTCATGGTGAAATCACAACCAAGATGAAGTAAAATTGCAGCCAAAGGTTTTATGCAATGGGTTTTCTAATTTTTAAGCCATTTTTGCAAAGGTAAACACACAGCTAAGGTTTTTGTGATCACAGCTAGGAAAGCAAAGTTTTTTTTACTAGCAACAAAAGTGATGCTGTTGATGTTCATACCAGCGTCGGTCTTGACTTCCAGCTGATCTTACATATTTAAATAAATTAGATGATAGTCTTTGACTATCTAATTTATATATATATATTGCGATTTAATGAAGAGGCACGTATTCTTAAGAAGATGCAATTTATTTAAGGCCGACTTCATTTGTTAAGAAGGATTATGATTTGTTTATTGAGGCCAACTTCCATGAAGAGATGTAATTTCTTAAAGCCAACATCATGCATTTAAAAGTCACAACTTTTGATTAGAGGCCGACATGATCAATTAGAAGGGATGCGTCTCTTCTAATCATTTGTATATATTCTCATTGATTTGTCCATTTGTTATTCATTCATTCAGTTCGTGTTCTTCATATGCGAGTTCAATTCAAGAGCAGAAGTTCGAGTTATTAGTTTCAGATCGCTTATTGATTATCCTTCATCAAGTGTGAGTTCTTCAAGGCAGTTTGATATCTATTGAGGCTGTATTTTGTATCAGCAAATTGTTATCTTGAGTTGGCTGTGTTGCATCCTTCTTTGGTGCTCATATTTGGCCTTCATATTGGCCTATTGTAAAAGGAGACTTTCTTTGTTGAGATTCAATATATAAGTGATATATTGTTGCTGGGTTTTTCTCCCTCAAGAGGAGGGTTTTCCCAGGGTATCTGCTGTGTTATTGTGTCTGATTTTGAATTAATTTTCTATGCATTTAATCTGATCACTAAATTTAACATGGTATCAGAAAGGGTTTGAGGAGATCGTGATCAGATTTGTTTATACAGCAATACTCTATTCTCTTCTTTACATTTTCTTGTCTATCTCTACCTTTGTCAAGATGGTGAACAGTTTGAAGATTGAGGATAGACTCGAGGGAGCATCAAACTTCACATCATGGAGATTTAGGATCATGCTTACCTTGCGTGAAAATGACTTGGGTGAGTTTGTGGAGTCCAGTATTCCTGAACCTGAGGAGGAAGAAAGGAAGTTGCAGTGGGTGAAGAAAGATATCAAGGCAATGAAAATATTGGTTGATTCCGTTAAGGATCATATCGTTCCTATTGTCTCTAAGTTGAAGACGGCAAGAGACATGTTTAAAACATTGGAAGAAATGTACGAAATCAACAATACCAGCCGAGCACTTGCACTGAAGCAACAACTACACCATGTGAAGATGGCGAAAGGAGAATCTGTGATTGCATATTTCATGAGGATTCAGATTTGAGAGATCAGCTTTCGACAATTGGACATATGGTTGATGACAAAGACTTGACTATGCTTGCTCTCAATGGTCTTCCTTTGTCTTGGGAATCCTTCATTCAGGGAATCGGTGCAAGATCAAAATTGCCTAAGTTCGATCGTCTAAGGGCAGACTGCATTCAAGAAGAATCAAGGTTGGTGGCTAGAGACGTTGGTCAAAGTTCAAAGAATGAAGATATTCATGTTCTCGCCTCCCATGCTTCGAAGAAGAAAGGAAAAGATGGAAGGAAAAAGGGTTCTTCAAGAGGAATCGAGATAAGGGAAATGATGATGCACCTGCCTCCAAGAAGAAGAGAGACATGTCCAAGATTCAATGCTTTAGGTGTGATAAGTTTGGTCACTTTGCTAAACATTGTCCAACTAGACCTAAGCAACAAGCCACCATTGCAGATGTTGATGATGCTTCTCCGCAGAAGGATTCATGTGAATAGTTGTTCTATTCAGCATTGTCAAACAATGTACCTACAGATACCAACACTTGGCTGATTGACAGTGGTGCTTCTCGACACATCACCGGATTTAAAGAGCACTTATCAAGTTTGGTGGAGAAAGATTCTTCCGAACAAGTTATTATTGGAGATGATGCTAGCTACTTTGTGAAAGGGATTGGAACCTCTACTCTTCATTTGGATTCCGACATTACACTTCAGTTGAGGGATGTTCTTTATGTTCCAGGAATCAAGCGCAATCTCATCTCCATTTCAACTCTAGAAGATAAAAGGATATCAAGTTGCCTTCTCCAAAGGCAACGTTCTTGTGTGGATGGAGAATTCCTGTTTCAAGGATGCTCAAGTAATTGGTGTTAGACATGAAAGCCTCTATAGGCTATGTACGTGTCCTCTACAAGCATTAGTTCATGATTCTTCAAGCCTATGTGATCTATGGCATCAAAGATTGGCTCACCTTGACTTCCGAGCCTTGCCTATCATGGAGAAGATGGTCATGGGACTTCCTAAGTTCAATCAAGAGCATGAAGGAACTTGCAAAGGATGTGCTATGGGTAAGAATTCAAAAGCTCCTTTCCATAGTAGAGAAAGTAGATCTAAGTGTATTTTAGACCTTATTCATTCTAATTTATGTGGACCTATGTCTGTTCCTTCTTCGAGTGGTTTCTTGTATTATGTTCTTTTTATCGATGATCACTCTAGAAAGACTTGGATTTATTTTTTGAAAACTAAAGAGTCTAAGGAAGTGTTAGAAAGGTTCAAGGAGTTCAAAGCTCTTGTAGAGAATCTTTCCGATAAAAGAATCAAGATCCTCAAATCTGATAATGGAGGAGAATACACCTCTGGTAGCTTTCGAAATTTTTGTGTTGATGTTGGGATTAAGAGGGAGTTTTGTGTCCCCTATAATCCTCAACAGAATGATGTTGTAGAGAGAAAGAACAGGACGATCGTGGAAGCAGCAAAAGCCATGATCCATGACCAGGATCTACAAACCTTCTTATGGGCAGAAGCTTCTACGACTGCAGTATATGTTCAGAATAGAAGTCCTCACAAGGTCTTCGAGAATGACTTCGGAAGAAGCCCGAGGTTAGTCATTTGAGGATCTTTGGATGTCCTGTCTATGTTCATGTTCCAAAAGAGAAGAGAACTAAGTTGGAGCCTTCTGGCAAGAAGGGAATATTCGTGGGCTACAGAGAGACAACAAAAGTCTACAGGATATATGTTCCAGGTCAAAAGTTGATTGAAATCAGTAGAGATGTCAAATTCGAGGAAGATGTTGCATTTAGAAGATCCAAGGGAACTCATGTGGAGATTGACTATCATGAGCCTCCTCAGGATATGGAAGTTGACCATACTCCTGAGATTCAGAGGGAGACTTCTGAACCAAAGGAAGATGTTGATACAGTTGAGCCCTTGGAACCTACTGATGGTCCTACCGATATTGTGATTAGAAGAAAGAGTCCTCTTTGGGCTAGACAAACTATGCAAGAGGCTGAAAGGTTCGCAGCTCCTAGAGGTACATTTAGAGAAAGTAAAAGGCCACATAAGTTCTCCAGTTATGTTGCCTTGATGAGTCAGATTATTGAGTCTGAGCCTTCTAGTGTGGAAGAAGCTTCCAGTCAATAGGTTTGGAAAGATGCTATGACAGAGGAGTACCAATCAATTCTCAAGAATGATGTTTGGGACATTGTTCCTAGACCCGAAGGCAAATCTATGATATCTTCGAAATGGCTCTTCAAGATCAAGCATGCAGCTGATGGGAGCATTGAGAAGTATAAGGCAAGATTCGTGACTCATGGGTTCTCACAGAAAGAGGGAGTTAATTATAAAGAAACATTTGCTCTTGTTGCTCACTACACTTCTATCAGGACCATCATTGCCATTGTTGCATCTAGAGGATGGAAGATTCATCAAATGGAGGTGAAGACAGCCTTTCTAAATGGTGTGATCGAGGAAGAAATTTATATCGAGCAACCTGATGGGTTCGAGGTACATGAGAAGGAGTCTCATGTTTGCAAGCTGAAGAAGGCCTTGTATGGTCTTAAGCAGGCTCCTCGTGCATGGTACGAAAGAATTGATCGTTCCCTGTCAAGTTTGGGCTTCTTGAAGAATGATGCTGACTCTAATCTATACTTTAAGGTAATTAATGGTGAAGCATTGATTTTGGTTTTATATGTTGATGATTTGATTCTTACTGGAGAAGATCACCTGATTCTCGAGTGTAAGGAGTTGGCTTCTGAATTTGAGATGAAGGACATTAGGCTCATGCATTACTTCCTTGGCTTAGAAGTCTAGCGAGAAACCGAGATGAGATGATTACGAGTCAAGGAAGTACCATTAATGTTCTTAAGAGGTTTGGTATGATGGATTGCAAATCCATGTCTACACCTATGGAGACCAACCTACCATAAATTGAAGAGGAGGCTGCAGCTAGTTCAAACTTGGTGGATCCTACAATGTCAGACATGATTGGGTCCTTGATGTATCTAGATTAACACTAGACAGATATCATTTATCTTGTGAAGTGCACTTAGTTAATTCATGTGTGAGCCGAGACAGATACATCTTGTTGCAGCTAAATATATCCTGAGATACTTGCGTGGCACAATTGGATATGGGTTGAGATATTCTTCGAATCTTTGACTTGGGCTGCTTGGTTATCTTGATTCTAATTGGGCGGGATGTGTTACAAATCGGGAAGAGTACCTGTTGTTGCTTGATTTTGGGTTACTGCTATGATATCCACAATATGTCAGAGATCATCACAATAGCATTAATCTGAGACAAAAGTATGTGCAGCTTGTATATGGCTCGAGAGCGATGTAAACTGTAGCTCCTTAGAGTTGTTTGGACAATCAATGGAGCCTACTATCATTCATTGATGTCGAGAGTTCGTGAAGCTTTACATCAATCTGTGTTCATGGCGGAACCAAGCATGTTGAGATAAAATACCACTATATCGGAGATATGGTATTGAGGAAGGCTATCTGATTTAGTACATAAATAGCGATGAGCATCTGGCGAATATTCTCACCAAGCCTCTCGAATAAAGTTTGTGTACTTTCAAGATAAGCTTGGTATGGTGGAGAATCCAGCCTTAACTAAGAAAGAGACTCAATATCAGTGATAGCCTATAATGAGTTCTTCTCTGTGGAGAGAAGTTCGAGGTGAAATCCCTTGTTTAATGAGTTCTTCTCCGTGAGAGAAGTTCGAGGTGAAATCCCTTGTTAATGCATTTCTCTTTGAGATTTGAGGTGAAAGCCCTTGTTTCCACCCTCTGAGAGAGCCATGGTGGATGTCATGTGTGTGACTCCATGACAACATCACGTGAGAGAATCTGTGATGATTTTGTTGTACTTGTGTTTCACCCTCTGGGAGACCCATGGTGAAAAGTCATGTTGAGGTGACAACATCACGCAAGTGATGAACACTTGTACATACCATATATGGTTGATATCATGTTGAGGTTATATCTAATATCACGATGAGGTGATATTCTTCCTTTCCACATTTGGTTGTAGCCATTGTGGTAGACATCACGTTGACGTGATATGTCTTGTGCAGCTGGAAGTACTCTCCCTAGCTGAGAGGGAATGTTGATGTTCATACCAGTGTCGGTCTTGACTTCCAGCCAATCTATCTTACATATTTAAATAAATTAGATGATAGTCTTTGACTATCTAATTTATATATATATATATTGCGATTTAATGAAGAGGCACGTATTCTTAAGAAGATGCAATTTATTTAAGGCCGACTTCATTTTTTAAGAAGGATTATGATTTGTTTATTGAGGCCGACTTCCATGAAGAGATGTAATTTCTTAAAGCCGACATCATGCATTTAAAAGTCACAACTTTTGATTAGAGGCCGACATGATCAATTAGAAGGGATGCGTCTCTTCTAATCATTTGTATATATTCTCATTGATTCGTCCATTTGTTATTCATTCATTCAGTTCGTGTTCTTCATATGCGAGTTCAATTCAAGAGCAGTAGTTTGAGTTATTAGTTTCAGACCACTTATTGATTATCCTTCATCAAGTGTGAGTTCTTCAAGGCAGTTCAATATCTATTGAGGCTGTATTTTGTATCAGCAAATTGTTATCTTGAGTTGGCTGTGTGTTGCATCCTTCTTTGGTGCTCATATTTGGCCTTCATATTGGCCTATTGTAAAAGGAGACTTTCTTTGTTGAGATTCAATATATAAGTGATATATTGTTGCTGGGTTTTTCTCCCTCAAGAGGAGGGTTTTCCCAGGGTATCTGCTGTGTTATTGTGTCTGATTTTGAATTAATTTTCTGTGCATTTAATCTGATCACTAAATTTAACAGATGCTAGGGTTTTATCAACAGATGGCTATGGCTACAAAGGCTAGGATTTACAGTCCATGACCTAGGTATTGAAACAGGTATTTTCAAATCTTTTGAGTAGTTTTATTTCCAGATCTAGGAGATTGTCTTTTGTGAAGGAAAAAGATATTTTTTTAATACTAGCCTCAAATTTGAGGATAGGAAAAATGGTGCATTAAATTTCATGCCTTGGAAAGTCTGAATGACTTTGTTGTTGGAGGAAAATGATCTTTAAGAAAATGTTAAAGATGTGATGCCTACACCCACTAATGCACTGCAGTTGAGAGCTCATGTGAAGAAAGAGATAAAGGCCAAGAAGATGATCATGGATGCAATAAAAGATCATTCAAGTCCTCATTTAGCAAAAAAGAAAACAGACAAGGAGATGTTTGATATAATAGTTAGTCTTTACCAAAGTGAAAACATAAACAAGAAAATGATATTGCAAAACAAACTTAGATCCATCAAGATGACTAAATCAGATGCAGTTACCAGTTACTTGATGAAGGTCAGACAGCTTCGTAACCACTTGCAGCAATAGGGCAGAAAGTTAATGATGCAGAGCTTGTGAATTGAGTGTTGAATTAGTTCCTATCTTCATGGCAAGCTTTTGTTCAAGGCATTTGTGCCCAAGAGAAACTTCCTTTCTCTAAAAGACTAAGGGATGACTCTATCCAAGAGGAAACTCGAATGGAGTAAAAAGCCAACAAGAAGGGTGGTGATGACAATTTAGCCCTCTTTAGACAAATTACGGCAAATAAAGGAAACAGAAACAACAAAGGTGACAAAAAGGGTGAGGATTCATCCTCGCAACTAGGAAAGGACTTGATTAAAATCAAGTGATTCATTTGTCATAAGTTCAATCATTATGCATCACAGTGTCCAGACACGAAGAACTAAGGGAAGCAACAACAGGAGGAAGTGGTAACCTCTGCAGGAATTCAAATGAATGAGTTTGCTACCAAGTTTGAGAAGGATTTCTTATTGTATCTTGTCTTTCTACTACCACAATTTTGAAGAATGCTTGGTATGTGGACAGTGGGGCATCTAAGAATATGACATCAGCTTGATAATAATTTAACAACTTAAGAGAACATAACTCTAGAGTTTAGGTTGAGCTTGGTAATGGTGCCAAGTCTATAGTAGTAGGAGATGGTACAATTCCATTTTGACGACAATCAAGTAACTCTTTGGAGTTCAATGATGTTTTGTTTGTTCCTAGTCTCAGGAAGAATTTGCTTTCGGTTTCGGTTATGGAAGATAAGGGCTATGTAATAGAATTTAAGAATCACACGTTCTTTTCAAGCTGAAATGATCTAGCTTAATTAATGCATATGTTATAGGGATTAAAGAAGGCAATTTATACAGGTTATAGGGCAAATTAGTTTTAGCTCCTGTTCATAACAATGACAATCTATGCGAGTTATGGCACAAGAGGATGGAGCATCCACATCACAAAGATTGTCACAAGTCTTCCAAAGTTCAGCATTGAACAACAGGGAGTATGTAGAGGATGCACACTTGACAACATGTCAAGCCTACTCTCCCAAGCAACAAGCATAGGTCTAAGGAGATTCTACACTTAGTACATTTAGATGTGTGTGGACCGATGTCATTAGCATCAATTGTAGGAAGCATGTATTATGTTTCCTTTATTGATGACTTCTCTCATAAGACATGGATCTACTTCTTAAAGAACAAGGATGAGGTATTTATCAAGTTTCAAGAGTTCGAGATCTAGTTGAAAATTAAACAAGGAAGAAGACTAAGGTCTTGAGAATAGACAATGGGGGATAGTATACCTCCACGGAGTTTGAGAGTTTTTGCAAGGAAGCAGGGATCAAGAGGGAGTTAACTATTCCATACAACCAATAGCCAAATGGGGTTGCAAAGTGGAAGAATTGATACATTATAGGAGCCGCTAAGGCCATGATTCATGACTAGGACTTGCCAATGTTTCTTTGGGCAGAAGCATGTCTCACAACAGCCTACATCCAAAACAAGTGTCCCACATGGTATTGGAAGACAAGACACCAAAAGAGGCATTCACTGGAGTGAATGCCAGAAGTGAGTCATTCCACATCTTTGGTTGTCCAATTAATATCCATATACCTATTGAGAAGAGGACCACGTTGGAGCCTTCCGGCAAGAAGGATTTATATGTGGTTTACAATGAGACTTCAAAGGCCTACAAGGTCTATATTCTGGAGCAAAAGAAGGTAGTGGTTAGTAGGAAGTAAAGTTTGAGGAAGACTGTGCATCCAAGAAGACTCATGAGACCATTCTAATGACAAGTAAAGTTTCATTCTTCGGTGCGTTTGTGTTACAAGTTGTTGGGGAGATGTTCTTCTACAAAGCCGATTCAGATTTCCCGCAGCGGAATGCAGCATGGGTGTTCTTCCCGTGACTCCCGTATGGAAGGGCCGTTTCAGACTGTCACCTTAAGCTTGATGTTTCTCCACGTTTAACAGAAACCTTAAGCAGTATATAAACAAAGATATATCTGCATGTCTATGCACCCGTATGTACATGTATATATGGTGTATACACATTGTATATGTACATTATGTGGTATATATACATTGTATATATGTACATGTATGCCAGCATACAAATATAGATTTCACAAAACCCTAGACTGAGCTTCGGCTTTCGTTTTTAAGACCAAAAAAAGAGCGTTACGACAAGTTTTTTAGAAAAAAGAAAGATAAACAAACGCCGCCTGAAATGAAATCTGCAACAACTAAATAAATAAATAAACAGGAAACTAAATTCAATTGCCTTTTACAAAAAATATTTCAAACTTACCAGGATCAAATCGGGAAGGCTTCTGAGAGGATTGGGGCGTTCAACCGGCGGAAGAGGTTCCACTCTGAGGTGCCCGCTATGGCCGGTAATCTCAACCCTGAAGGGTAGTTCATTGGCCGCAACCAGGCGATCCATTTGACGCTACTGCTCAATTACAGTGCGCAGAATAACATAGAGTTACTGAAACCGTCTAACAAAAAGATTTACGCGGCCGAAAGGTTTGAGAAAAAGAACGATACGTTTTTGTTACTGAAATGCTGTTGGTCTTCTATGTCTGTTATTAGCTGGTTTTCACAATAAGTATTTGTGCTGTTACTCTGCTGTAACCTTTCCTGTATTTTTATTGTTTTATTAATAAATTCTTATTTCAATAAAAAATAAAAATAAAATGCTTGATGTCTGTCATTCAGTTAGTTGGCCTTTTCAATGAAAGTATAGTTTTTTTGGTTTTCAATTATTGAAAACATATCTAAAATTGTATTAGATATTATATTATATTTATATTGTATGTTATATAATATTATATAACTAGCAATGACAATGTTGTTTGTACTTTGTACAACAAAGATCTCAATGGAAAAGTGATTGCTTAAAATGAACGCATCTACTTATATAGATCAAAACATGACTAAAACATAATTTAAAATATAATATATAACAAGTGTTGTGGTCAGTGCTTTCCTTTGTAGTATTCTTAAATGTAAGTTAATTAATGTGAATAAAATTAAATGTAATTTTTTTTTTAATTGTTGTATTTTAGTTTTGACTTTTATATTTTGTATTTTGTTTGATTAATAACATTGATTTTTTTATATGTTTTGGTTATGTAAATATCTTGTTTGATGTTAAATATTTGAAAATAAAATAAATTGGAATAAATGTTTATAATTTGGTGTTATTTTTTTTTCAAAAAAATTAAAGTTGAATACATTTGAATATTTATATAATGAAGTAGTTTATGAATTATTTGTGCTAGACATAACTATGACTAATAAAGTTGAAGTTAAGTTTGTTCTTTAGAATACATATTTGTTAAACATTAAATAATCAAATGATTTATTATTAAAAATAATTGATTTATTATTAAAACTAATTCTTAAATTGATTCTAGTTGATTTTGAATTTGATAGTGAAATCTTCATATTATAGTTGAAGTTAAATATACTACTAATATAATAAATATATTATATTCTAATTTAATATTAATTATTTATAAATTATATTATATAAACTAAGTAAATAGATAATATTGTAATATTAATATATTTTAAAATATTGTTATAATTTTTAATATAGTGATTTACTATTATATTAATTATATTAATAGTAATAATATAATAATATTAATATTATAATTAACATAGTAGTCAATTAAGATAGTTTATTGACGTACTCTCTAACATATTAACATGCATATAGTTTTATGTCAACGTAATCCTTGAACCTGAAATGGCGTTGTGCAGCGGCTGCGCGCGGGCTAGGGCCTGCGTGCCCTAGTCCTTTCCTGCTCTGCACTGCGTGGGCTCGGTGGCTGTGGTGCGTGCTCGGTGGGGGGGTCTTTGCTGGGTGTTCAGGGTGCGTTGGTCGGCGGGGGTGCGACCATTGTTTTGATCTTTGACAGTTTCTGTTTTCTATTGTCTGTTCTGCGTTTTTCCTGTGGGTAGGGTGTTCAGATCTGAGGCTGTGGGCCTCTTGTCTCGCCTTTCTCTCTCTATTTTTGTGTGAGGTTCATGCTTTTGGTCCATGGAGAATCAGGGTTTTTCCTTGTCTCAGGCTTCTCATGGGGGTTTGGAGAGGGTGGAGCCATCTTCTTCGTTGCATGCTGGTGTTACGGATCAGCTGGGTAAATCCCAATCTGGGGATGGTGTTTCTTCTTCACAAGGGAGGTTACGAATTAAAAAAGTAAATGGATGTCTGGAGAGATCTGAGGATCGTCCGATTTTGGTCATTCAACCTGAACAAGTTTCTGAAGATGTTGATTATTGGTGTAATCATGCACTAATCTGCAAATTTTTGGGCCTTCGTCTATCTCTACCCGTGTTGGATTCCTGGGCACGTCGGGTTTGGAACCCTGAAGGTGACATGGAGATCATTTTGGCAGCTAATAACTACTTTTTGGTTATCTTTTCAAGCATGTCGGATAGGAATAGGGCTTTTGAAGGTGGCCCTTATTTCTTTAACCAGGTTGGGCTATTCATCAAGCCTTGGCATGTGGGCTTCAACTCCGCTGAAGAGATCCCCTCGCGAGTTCCTGTGTGGGTCCGTTTGCCGAGGCTTCCGTTGGAATTCTGGAGGGAGGATATTCTCCACTCGATCTCTCTTCTGCTCGGAATACCTGTGGGATCTGCGTCACAAACTCAGGATCGTAAGGTAATTTCTTTTGCTCGCATTTGCGTTGAAGTTGATTTGAATAATCCGTTACCAGACTCTATGGAAATCCGCTTGGGTTCCTCTTCTTGGATCCAACAGCTGGATTATGAGACCCTACCTTTTAGATGCAGAATTTGTCATGAATATGGTCATTTACACCGTAAGTGCCCTAGATTTAAACCCCCCCCCTTGGCTGCCTCTGGGCCTCCTAGGGGGGACAAGGGAAAGGATCCGATGTCTAATGAATCTGTGGATAATGAGGGTTTTATTCCAGTAAAGTCCCGTAACAGAGGCAAGGGCAAGAAGCGAACTTGGCTAGATAGACAGAATGAAGGTACTTTTAACAAGTTTGATATTCTTGATGATCTAGTCCAGGAGGAAGGTATTCCTGCTGAACTCTCTTCTGGGGCCAAGGAGTTGCATGAAGTTCCGGATGAGAATGCAAGGAAAGAGGATCAGATTTTATCTTCAGAGGTCCACCAAGTAGATCAGATGGCAATGGATCTGCCTTCTCAAGCTCAGGATTTCGGGGTTCTCCAAGGGCCTCTGATTCCGAAGGGCCCGGTTGTAGTGGCCCATGATCCCCCTACTCCTAAGGGGGCCTCTGATTCTGTAAAGGGTAACAAAGCTCCTCTGGTTTTAGGTTTACATCAGAAAGCCTTTAAGAAGGGGCCTCTTGATAAACCATCAAAGAGTGGAAGGAAAACTGATCAAGAGAAGGTTAAGCTGATGGGTGATACTTTGGTCGAGTCTGGGTTTGTGAAACCCATTGATTCCCATTTTTCCCACCCTCATAAATGATTGTTTTATCTTGGAATGTAAGGGGGTTGAACAACATCCCTAGACAAAAGGTTGTTCGTAGATTAATTGAATTGCAGTCACCTGATGTGGTTTTCATTCAGGAAACCAAGCTTACTGTTGATGGTTTGGCGAATTGTGCTTCGCGTATCTGGCCCCAAGGCAATTCGCAGGGGGTGGGTGCTCTGAATAATGCAGGGGGGGTGGCTTGCTTCTGGAACCCTAGGAAAGTCTCCCCCTTATGGTGGATGTCTAGCCGGTCTTCCATTTCTCTGGTTGCCTCCTGCTTCGCGACTGGAGAGAGATGTCTTTTATCCAATATTTATGCTCCAACTGATCTATCAGGTAAGTCGAATCTCTGGGCCCACATTCAATTCATTCGTTCCTTGGACCCATTTCTTCCATGGATTATGGCTGGTGATTTTAATGCTGTTACTGGATTGGATGAAAAACGAGGTGGTTTAGCCAGGCTGGACCCTTCTGCAAATTTACTTAGGGATGTGATTGGGTCCTTGAACCTCATTGATGTGAAGCCAACCAATGGTGTCTTTACATGGAATAATAGGAGATGTGGTGCTGAGGCTATCTCAGAGAGGCTTGATAGATTTCTTGTCTCCTGCTATTGGTTGAATAGTAGGTTGATTACCAGTTCAGAAATTCTTGATTGGAGGGGCTCGGATCATTGGCCTATCAAGCTCTCAGTCACTGTCTATGGTGTCACCAAGAATCCCTCTTTCAAATTTCAATTGATGTGGTTAAGAGATCAGTCGTTGCATGATCTTATGTGGGATTGGTGGCAGGAGGGGATGCCTTCCCATGGGACAGCCATGTTTACTTTTTCTAAGAGGCTCCAACATGTGAAGTTCAGGCTCAAAAGATGGAATAAACAGCATTTTGGGAACCTTCAAGCTCTGAAGTTGGATGCCCAGTCCAAGTTGGATTCTATCACTCGTCAGATTCGGGATCAAGGGTTGACCTCTGCCCTGAGTATGGCTGAGTCCTTGGCCCTTAAGAGTTTAGAAGAGTGGGAACTCCGAGAAGAGATCTTCTGGAAGCAGAAATCTCGTATTGATTGGCTTCAAGAGGGGGATAGGAACACTGCATTCTTCCATAATTCAGTAAAGGCTCGAAGACATGGAAATTCTATCTCCTCTCTTATTTCTCAGGATGGGGTTCAAATCTCGGCCTATGCCGATATTTCCAGGGAGGCAGTCAATTATTTTTCAAACCTCTTTGCTAAGGAGAATCTTGTTGTTGGGGCTGAGGAGCAGGCCATCATGGATTGTATTCCCCACCTAGTCTCTGCTGAGATGAATGGGAATCTCTTATGTCCTATCTTGTTACCTGAGTTGGAGAAAGTGGTTTTTAACATGAAAAAAGGTAAGGCCCCTGGTCCGGATGGGTTTCCGATTGAGTTTTTTCAAGAGTTCTGGGAAATTATAAAGCTTGATCTCCTGGAGGTGGTTCAGGAATCACTTAGGAACAAACAAATGCTCAAGTCTATGAACTCTACCTTCTTGGCCCTCATACCTAAGTTGGAAGGAGCTGACCGGTTAGCTCAATTCAGGCCTATTGCGTTATGTAACGTTGTTTACAAGATCATCACCAAACTGATTGCTGAGAGACTCAAACCACTCCTTAGTTCTTTGATCTCGGCTGAGCAAGGTGGTTTTGTTGAAGGGAGACAAATTCTGGATGGTGTTGTGATAGCCATGGAAGCTATCCATTCTATGGCTAACTCTAAGGAGAAGGCTATGTTTATTAAGCTTGATATGTCTAAAGCTTATGATCGGGTGAGCTGGGAGTTCTTACAGAAAACTCTCCTGGCTTTTGGCTTTGCTGAGGAATGGGTGAACTGGGTTCTGAGTTGTGTGACCTCTGCCTCATTCTCTGTTCTCATTAATGGCGAACCTTCAGATTTGTTCAGTGCTTCTCGGGGACTCCGGCAAGGGGATCCTTTATCCCCCTACTTATTCATTATCATGGCAGAGGGTCTTGGAAGATTTATTAAATCTCAGGTGAGACAGGGTCTTATCCATGGTTGGAGCTGGAACAACCTTCTCCCTCCCTGCTCTCATCTCCAGTTTGTGGATGATACTGGGCTAATGGGCTTGGCTAGAATTAGTGAGGCGGTGAACTTCAGGCGTGCCTTAGATATCTATCTGAAGGCGTCTGGTCAGTGTATTAATGATGATAAATCTTCCATTTACTTTTTTAATACTCCTCATCTTATTCAGAGCAGGATTGCTAGGATCCTTAGATTTCAGATCGGTTCTCTTCCCTTGATGTACCTAGGGATCCCTTTGGCTTTGGGAGGACAGCGAAGAGATTATTGGCAGGGAATTTTGGATAAATTTCGAAGTAAGGTGAGCCATTGGACTTACAGATGGCTATCTTCTGCTGGGAGAGTGATTCTTCTTAAGACTGTAGTGCAGTCTCTCCCCATTTATAGGTGCTGTGTGCAAGTTCCCCCGTCCACCTTTGTGCGGGAATTTGATGCTTTGTCTCGGCAATTTCTCTGGTCTGGCAACCTTCTTTCCTCAAAATGGAGCTTGGTCAAGTGGGAGTCTGTTTGCAGGCCGAAGCATGCTGGGGGCCTTGGTCTTAGGTCTATGGCTCTTGCTGTCACTGCCTTGGCTGCCAAGCTATACTGGAGGTGGTGTAACAATCAAGATCAGGATTGGGCTAAGATTCTAACCCACAAGTATATGCCTGGTGCTGATTGCCTCGATGTGCCACGCCTTCCTTTGCTGGGTAAAGGTTCTTGTATTTGGGATACCCTTAAGAAGGGTGCTCAGCTGATTAAGGAGGGCCTCTTTTGGATCTGTAATAGAGGCTCTGATGTTTTGTTTTGGCAGGACTCTTGGGATGGCCACCCTCCCATTCTTTCTAGTTTTCCTCAGCTTCAGCCTCTTTGCCATATTTTTTCTGAGGCCGGGTGGATTAAGGTGGAGCATTTTAAAACTGTCAAGCGTATTGGGCAGGCAGTGGTGGCTTGTTGGAAGGACCCACAGGAGTGGCCCGTGGGTGGTTCTGATGAGGATCGTGTTGTTCTTTCTAGAGTTTTGGAGGCTAGGCTGTGCAGCTCCCTGGATGGGAGGGATGTTCTGGCTTGGAATCCTAGTCCAAAAGGTAAATTTACTGTTGCCCAAGGCTATGCTATGCTTGACAAGAACTTATTTGGTCCTGCTGAGGTGCACTGGTGGAAGAAGGTTTGGGACAATTTCTCTTGGCCCAAATGCAATTTTTTCTTATGGTTGGTTGCTCAGAGGAAGTGCCTCACTTGGGAAAATCTTCGCAAACGTGGCTTTCAGGGACCCTCTATTTGCCTTCTTTGTTCTCACAGTGAGGAGTGTACCTCCCACTTGTTCTTTCTTTGCCCTTACGCTAGAGAGTTATGGCACAGATGGTGGGAAGCTTGGCATCATGGGTGTATTCATGCCACTTCCTTGATTGACTTTTGGGAAAGTTTGGGTAGACCACCAACAAAGACTCCTTTCCTTCAGGTGGCCTGGTCTATTGGGCCTATTTTCATTCTTTGGAACCTTTGGTTGGAGAGGAACCGTAGAGTTTTTTGTGGTTCCAATCTTGGAAATCTTCAATTGTGGAAGAAGATAATTAGCAGGATTCAGGAGACTATTTCAGCTAAGTGTGACATGTCTGAACATCTTGATCCTGGTGATCTTGATATTGTGCGGAATTTGTGCTTGGGGGAGAGCAGCCAGGGTTGTTTTGCTGGTAGAAGGCCCCGTCAGGTTCGGAAACGAGTTTGTCGTGATGGGAAGTGGATGCCTCCCCCGGTGGGGGTCCTAAAGATTAATACTGATGGTTCTTCTCGTGGGAATCCTGGTCATGCTGGTGTGGGGGGTATTGGTAGGGGTAATGATGGTGAGGTGGTTTTTGTCTTCTCTAGTTACAAAGGGAAACATTCTAATAATTTGATGGAGGCCCTTGCTATTAAGATTGCTGTTGAACGTGGTTGCTCTTTAGGCTGGAGGAAGATCATTTGTGAGTCGGATTCTCAGATTGTTGTGGATTTGTTGAACAACCAAAGGTTGGATGATGTTAGTTGGCAATTGGCTTCGGTGGGTAGACAGATTTTGAGTCTGTGCAGCTCCTTGGACTCTGTCTCCTTTTGTCATATCCCTAGAGAGTGGAACAAAGCAGCTGATTGTCTTGCGAAGTGGGCCTCTGAGAATGTGGATGGTTGGGATATCAGTGGAAAGGAAGAGCTCTCTTCTAATTATCTTGAGACCCTGGAGAGGTTATTAGTGGAGGACATGAATAGGTAGTGGTGATTGCCGGTTGGACTTGTGGTGTTCTTTTTGCTGGGCCTTTGGCCTCTGCTTTGTACTTTGGTTCTGATTGAATAAAATTTTTACCCCTTCTTTTAAAAAAAAAAAAAATTAAGATAGTTTATTAATATATAAATATATATGAAAGGAGAACCTACAAAATAAAATATATATAAATATATAATATAATTAATATAAACTATTATATAATATAAATTAATATATTACCTACATAATATAGGTTAACTTATTTACCTACAAATTATTCCATGTAATATAAGATATAAATAGAAATAATATATATATAACCTACATTAGGTTATATATTATCTTATATATCTATAAACCTAAATTAGGTTATTAATATGAAAAGAAGGAGCACATAAATAATCAAATTATACCATAAAATATTAAAAATATAGATAAAGATGTTAGTTTAATGGAAATAATAACACTTTTTTTATTTTTTTATTTTAATAGTGTGAATCCAAATCTTTATAAAATAGTTAATTGATTTTTGTAAGATTTTCTTTAATAAAAAATAACAATTACATACATAAAAAAAATCATCCTTAAAAAAATGTCAAAATAAATGACAGTTATTTATTTTAGAAAGATTTAATGAAATGATTTTATAAAGCAAAAAATGAAAAATCATTCCTTAAAAAAATGTTTAATTTGCTTTATCCATTAATAACACACAAAACTTTTTTAACCAATCATATGCACAAAAATAATTTTTATAATTTATAAAGTTAAATATTTTACAAGTTGACTTTACAAAATTGAATTTTATTTTAATTTTTGTTTAAATATTGTTTTTGATTGGTTGAAAACTAAATTATTAATAATTAGTTAACTAAAAAAACCAAAGTCATTACAATAGTACTATGCCAATGGCAAGTACTAATAATAATTATATAATTGTTATATATGTAATATTATATAGAATAAAAAATATAATTATATTATATATGATTTAATTGGTATCATATATGACATATATTAACTAAATTATGTTAAATTTAAATATCACATATAATAATAAATAAATAAATTTAATTTAAATAACAAATTTAGTTTGGATCTTATAATCCCTCTCTCTCTAAAAAATCAATTAAATTGTTATTTTTTTATAAATTAATTTAATAATGCTATATGTTAAAAAGTACATTAGATATTTTTATGTAATAATAAAATATATAAGAATAAGCATAAGATATATATTAAATAATTAACATAAATACAAATTTAACATATATTATATGTATTTTTTATTTAATACATAATAAAATAACTATAAATATTATATGTGATTTAATAATATATAATATTAATATTGTAGTTATGAATATTTGTAATATATAATTTACTTAAATAATATAATTATTTATAATATATAACTATAATATATATAATATATAATATTAATAATTATAAGTACTTTTTTAATAATATATAATATACAATAATAAATATAAAATATATGTTAAATAAGTAAATAACATAAATAAATATTAAATTTATATTGTAATAAAATATAGTATATATTTTCTATTGAATTCTTTCAAGAGTTTTGGGAAATTATCAAATTGGATCTCCTTGAGGTAGTATAGGAGTTAGAGCATAACAAACAAATGCTACATGCTATGAACTCTACTTTTTTTAGCTCTTATTCCTAAAAGGGAGGGGCTAATTATTTGGATCAATTTAGACCCATCACTCTTTGTAATGTGGTGTACAAAATTATCACTAAATTGATTACTAAAAGACTCAAGTCTTGGCTTAACTCTTTGGTCTTTGTTGAACAAGGTGGTTTCATTGTTGGCAGGCAAATTCTTGATGGGATTGCGATTGCTACTGAGGCCATTCACTCTATGGCGACATTGAAGGAGAAGGCCATGTTCATCAAACTTGACATGGCAAAGGCTTATGACAGAGTCATATGGGCATTCTTACCAAAGGTTCTTCGAGCTTTTGGTTTTGACAAGGAGTGGATTGATTGGGTTATGAGTTGCGTAACTTCTTATTCCTTTTTTGTTCTTATTAATGGTGAGCCTTCAGATTTGTTTGAAGCTTCCAAAGGACTTCGTCAAGGGGATCATCTTTCTCCTTACATGTTCATCATTATGGTTGAGAGGCTGTGAAGATTTATTAAGTCTCGTGTTAATCAAGGTTTGATCTAGAGCTAGAGCTAAGGCGACAGGATGTATCCTTAAGTACTATCACTTGTAGTTTGTGGATGATATGGCTTTGATGGGTATGGCTAGAATTCAGGAGGCTACGAACTTAAGGAAAGCTTTGGACATTAATTTGAGTGCTTCTGGGAAAAATATTAATAAGGATAAGTCGTCAATATTCCTCTTTAACACTCATCAGCTTATTCAGAACATGATTGCTCAGATTCTCTGATTTTAGATTAGTTCTCTCCCTTTTTCTTATCTTGGGATTCCCATCTTGGTGCACTCTTGGCATAGAGATCTCTAGCAGGATGTGTTGGATAAGTTCTGTAGGAGGGTTAGTCATTGGACTTGTCGATGGCTCTCTTCGGCTAGTTGTGTAACCCTTTTGAACTCTATGGTTCAGGCTCTTCCTATATACAGATGTTTTATACAGGTTCCCCCCTTGGGCTTTGTTACGAATTTTTATTCCCTTGCTCATCAATTTTGTGGGATGGTAATCTTTCTTCCTCAAAATGGAGCCTAGTCAAGTGGGATTTTGTTTGTAGGTCAAAGCAGGAGGGTGGTCTTGGACGCAAACCTGTGGGGTTGATTTTCCAAGTCTTAGCGGCTAAGTTATATTGGCGTTGGTGCACTAGCTAGGATCAAGACTGGGCTAGGATTCTTACTATTAAGTATCTTTAGGGGTGAGTGTTGTGGATGTGTCAGTGCTACCTTTCGAGGAGAGGGTCCATGATTTGGAATACTCTCAAAAGAGGGGTGAGGCTTATCAAGTGAGGTTTCTTTTGGATTTGCAATAGTGGATCTGATGCCCTCTTTTGGCATGATTCATGGGATGGTCATCCCCCCATCTTGACTATGTATCCTCATTTTTGCCCCTCTATAATAGTTCTCTTGTTGTTGATTAGAGTAGGGTGAAGGATTTCAAATTGGCACAGGGTCTAGGTTAGGTGGAGGTGGTGTGTTGGAAGGATCTGTATGAATGGTTGTCAAGGGGAATGGAGGAGGCTCGTCTAGAGCTCTCTAGGATTTTGGCTGACAAAATGCGAAATTTGCTTTCTAGGATGGATGCACTAGCTTGGGGTCTTGCTCCAAAGGGTAAAATTTTAGTGGCCTTAGGATACCTAGAGCTAGATTGACAGGTGTTTGGGAGGATGGAGGTGCCTTGGTGGAAGCAAGTTTGGAACAAATTCTCCTAGCCCAAGTATAAATTTTTCTTATGATTGGTTGTTCAAACTAGATGTCTTACCTAGGAGAATTTACAAAAGAGAGGTTTCCATGGCCCTTCTATTTGTGTTCTCTATAATAATAGTGAGGAAAGTTCCTCTCACCTCTTTTTCTTGTGCTCTTTTTCTTAGACAATTTGGCACTTCTAGTGAGGGGCCTTGGAACCATGCTTGTGTTCATGCTACTTTTTTGTTCAATTTCGGGATAGTATGGGTAGAACTCCTACTCAAATCTCTTTTCTTAAGATTGCTTGGATCATTGGCCCTTAATTATTTGGCAGTTGTGGTTGGAAATGAATAGGAGGATATTTCAGGGTGTGCATATGGTTGGGGCTCAGTTATGGCAAAAGATCCTCGACAGGGTTCAAGAAACTATCTCTGCAAAATGTGACCTCGTTGATACTGTGGATCCTGATGATGTGACTATCATAAGGAACTTCAATATGGTGGTTGGTGGCCCTAGTTGCTTTGGTGGTAGAGGACCTCAACATACCAAGCAGAAAATTCAATGGGATGGTAAGTGGACCCCTCCTCCTCAGGGTGTTTAAAAGGTAAATACTAATGGCTCTTCTTCAGGGAATCCTGGCCACGCTAGGATTGGTGGTATCGAGAGAAATAGTGCTAGTGAAAGTGTGCTTTTCTTCTCTATTTATAAAGGGAAGCAAACTAATAATCTTATGGAGGCCCTTGCTATTCTTTATGCAATTGAAAGAGGTTACTCCCTGTTGGATGTTGTGGTTGTGTTGCTGATATGTGGTTTTCACTGATGTCAACACTATTAGCATTAATGCATTTGAAGTTGTGTATGTCGAGGATATTGAGAAAATTGTAATGAAATGAATTGCAGGTTGTCAGTGGTGAAGTGAAGTGAAGTTTGTTGGTGAGTTCAATACCTTGATGATCAAAGGTTGTGGACTAAAGGGTTTCTTGTCGAGTATATCTAGTTTATCCACATTGAGTTTCAGAGATCCACATGAAGTTTTGACCAAGTTATGAAGATTTGTATTATAACAATCTTTCTATTACTTCAGTTTGTGTTCCTAAATGAAGATGATGTGATTTGAGTAAGTTTAGTTGTTGCGGATGCTTCTCTAGTGATTCATGATGTTTGTGGATGTTTCTAGATCATGCTCTATCTATGTTGCAAGTTCGCATTTTTTTTTGTGCTCCCAATCTGAGATTTTCTCTTGTGTTTTCATGTTTTTCATGTTCTTGGCCGACAAAGTGTTTGTAGCGTGTTGTGGATCTTTGAGGAATAATTTTTGAAGGTGGTTCATGTTTGAAGATGTTATTTTGGGTCTTCACTATGTCGAGGCCAACCTTGGTTGATTCACATTAATAATTGTTATTGATTTGGGCTGACAGTTCATATTCATTTTACTATTTCCTTAAGGCCAACATGTAGTGATTTAATTTCTTGTTGCAGATATATATAAGCGACTGTTTATTTCATTTGAGGTATGTCGAATGTGTGTGTGTGCGAATAATGTTCTAAATCATTCGAAGGTAGAGCAAAGTGTGAAGAAGAGTGAAGAAGAATGAAGAAAAGCGAAGAAGTGTTCATGTGCTTAACCAAAACTATGATCTAGCATTAGTAGATGTTATTTTATCAGTTCAAATCCTTGCGGATGTAATCTAAATCTTTCTGTAAGACAGTGTGTCTTCTTTTGGGCAGTAAGCTTTGTTGTAATTGAGCAGTGAGCTCTAGGCAGTGCGCCTGAATGCATGTGCATTCCCCATTTCATTCTTTATACTTTAACAGGGTATAATCTTGTGGACTGACCTCCATCGTGGTTTTTCCCTTAACAAGGTTTCCACGTAAAAAATCATGGTGTTACGTGTGTTTCTAATGTGTTGATGATTTATACTTTCATGGTTAATAATCAAATTTGAGAATAAGGTTAATAAAGTTAATAAGTTGTGAATTTTGTGACAACTGATTCACCCCCCCTCTCAGTTGTCTACCCTTATGTTTTCAACACTCCCTTGGTTGGAGGAAGATTATTTGTGAATTTGATTCATAGATTGTTGTTGATATGCAAAATGATCAAAGATTGGAGGGTGCTAGTTGAAAACCAGCTTTGCTAGTTAAACAAATTTTGAGGATGTGCAGTTCTTTGGAGTATATCTACTTTTGTCATATTCTTAGGGAGTGGAACAAAGTGGCTGATTGGTTGGCCAAGTGAGCTTCATAACATGAGGATAGATGGGATGTCGAAGGATGGAGCCTTTTGCCTTCAAAGTATGTGATGGCTTTGAAAAAAGGATATTTTGGAGGACAAGAACATGTAATTATGTTTTTTTTGGGTTCCTTGGGGGGTTCCTTTTTGTCTTCTAGCTGATTTTGTATTGTTTCTTCATTTTCTAATAAAAATTTTACCCCTCTCTTTTCAAAAAATAAAATATATTATATGTAATTGTTTTTATTTAATACATAAAAAATTATAATTATTATATATTATATAATAATAACATTATAATTATTAGTATCTATAATATAATATAATTATTAGTAATTTATAAGCATAATATATAAATAATATAATATAATCTCAGTATATATTATAAATAACCATGATAACTATAATATATTTTTTAATAACAATTCATTATGTATTCATGCATCTTTGTTCGTCTGTATAAATGAATGATAGGAGGGGACCTTTTTTCTTTGTACTTTTTTAATGCCTACCATCTCATTATGGCTCACGTGGAAGGTACTTTGAAATGAAAACAACATTAGTAATTAATGGAATAAACATTGTCAGGAACGGTTAATGAGATGTCTTATCAATTTCAATAAACCTTACAGGCAAGAATGTATGTGTTCGGCGAGGTTACTAAAGCATTCATTTGATTTTATTTGTTTTACAAGTGGCAATGAAAATAAAAGCAGAGAACGAAAAACTGCATGAAAAAGCAACAATAGTGAAATTGAATGAAAAATAAGCTTTGAATCATCTTGCACATTTTTTAGACGTTGTTAGTCATTGATGATTTCAATTAGCTCACCTCTTTTCAAATAGGATACACCTTCAATGCAAAATAGTGCATTATTTCTACTATATTATATTAAATATAATATATATTAATATATGTATTATTTATATATTTGGAGTATGGAGACACCACCTCGTAAATTAATCCAATTCCAATAATTCTTAGTTGATTTTCTTTAAAGAGGTGTGAATAACATTTTGTTGTACCCAAACCAAATTTTTTGCTTCATCAAGGCATTTTGCATAAAATAGTCTTAACCTTGCTAAAATGATGTAAAATACAGTTTTTGGGCAATATCAAGCATGGAGTTTTGTTAATGTTTTATCAGTCAAAGGCAGTGTCCATTGATCAGAACCTGAATCAGAGACTCAAAATGAAGCATTTCACGGTGGAGGAACATTTCACGATGACACTTATATGTTTTTTTTTAATAGTCATTTCAATGGCTAAAATAATGATTTCAATGGTCAATTCTTGAAGGTTTCTCAAGGAAAAATAGAATTGCGCCCTTGTAGCCCAGGGGCGCCCTTCTATTTGAAGGTCTAAATTTTGTGATAAATGCTCAAGCATACAGTCAATCTCTTCAGAATTAGTCTGCTTATCCGATGAGCTATCCAGCGAGGGTTTCCAAGACTCGTAACTCCGGTTACTGGCAACAGAAGTTGAAGATTCCAAAGTTCCAGTTTGCAGAAGCTTGTCTTTTTCCAGCTTTTGCGCCCCTATAGCTCAAGGGAGAATTTCTTAATGGAGGTTTAGATCTTGGTATTCCTGATGGATGATGCATTTGATCTCTTCACGACCAGTCTGCCTATCCGACGAACTACCGAATGCAATGATTTGAGGTTCGAAGCTCTGGCAGTCAACATCAAAAGATGACTTTATGAGGAGAGTTCACATCACAAGAACTTCTTCAGATGGTGAATTGCACCCCTGTAGCTCAGGGGCGCCCTTCAAGATGACCTCTGAGATGGCATAATTTGCAGACAAGGTCTTCCTGACATTAGTGCTACTCTAGTCCATCTTCGCAATGCACCAAGTTGCCTGTTAATTTGACATTCTGAGAGATTGTAGCAGAGATTCTTCCAGGCACGTAATTTCACAGGCAGACTGGCATATCAATTTCATTGTGTTTTTGTAGGCCAAAGGCGCCTAGCCTTTAGGCCTGTCAGATGAGGTTGTTCACGTTCGAAGTCTTCATGAGATTTGAGCGTAATTACTCTAGCTATTCAACGAACCCAGCCGTCAGCCTTCGGGATTTGGCAAATGCTCATACATGTGAGGTCTTTGGCAAAATACTGGAAGACGAAGACAGCTCAAAAAATGGCTAAGTCTGGTCATCTATTCCATCTTGGGAAAGGCACCTTTCTATTTGAGGTCTTAGAAGTAGTTTTCTTGCTTCGTCGCCTCTAGAGACATCTCTCGTATGTCCTTCTGGCTACGCAATGAGATAGATAGTGCTCGAATCAGGCCATCCCAGCTCCAAATATCAAAGGTCAAAGTAGGGCATCTGGTTGAGAGTTGCTCTTTCGTCAAAATGGTGTTTGTGCCTTCTCAAGCCAGGGGCACTTTTACTTTAAGGGTCCTTAATGCACTTTTTAGATACCTTGCATATATTCATTAGATGCAGAATACCTCTAGTTATGCAGTGTGCTTGGTTGCCTGTCAGCAGGGTTCACTGTTCGTCGTCGGCAGTCATTTGAAGCGTCAGATGGCAGTTTTGAGAAATGGTTAAGTCTAGTTCCTGAAAATCAATTTAATCAAGAGCGCCTAATTCTTTGAGGTGTTAAATGATGGATTTTACAGTGACGACTCCCAGCAGACATTTCTTCCTTGCTTTGCAGGCTTTGCAATGAATACACCAGCTCAGTCTCAGCGTCAGTCGGTCACCCAGAAATCAGCGTTGAAGATGGCCAATTATAACTCTGTAGTCAGCTACAAAGTAGGAAGTTAATAAAAAATGCAGTATCTTGAGCAAATGGACGCCTATGAGGCCAAGTAATGACTTTCTGGAATTAGTGAAGTTAGTCGGTGAAACTTAAAGCTTCATTCATTTTGTCAACTGATGTTAAATAATATTTAATATTTATTTTGCATATTTAAGCATTAAAATGACGAATTTCTAAAATTGGTGCCTTTTGCAAATTGCATAATGAATATTTTATTATTATTTAAATTTCGAACTTCAAGATAGTGTCAGTGCAACTGGAGGGGGTCCAATTAGAGGACTTCTATTTTAGTCGAGGTTTTAAATCTTGTAGTGAACAATATGGTGCGAATTCTCTTTATTTAAGCATGGCGCCATCATTTATCATTCACATAGCTTAAGAAATTTGTATTTCTTCAAAGCAAAGGCAAATTTCCTTCAGAGTTGGGTGAATTTCTCATCAACAATCATTGGTGAAGACATTGAAACACTTTCTTTGCAGGTACAAGTCAAAATTATCAGTGAATTTCAAGGCAGAGTGGTGATTTTGGTAGAGGAAAACATCAAAAACGTCTTTCTTCTTCTCAATTTCTTCCATTTTCTCATCTTAAATTCATTCGCATGTTTGAAGAATTGGCGACTTTTGATAAAACAAATCATCTGGGTCTATTTAGAATAGCTTCCTCAAGAAAACCCATGTGCCAGAAATTTTCAGGAAAATTTACTCCAGAGCATCAGTTCTCAAGGCTCTAATTTTCTCAACTGAAAATTCCTTGCATGGTCGAGTAGAAGTCAAATTTTCACGAATCTAACATTCTGGGTTGTCTTAGAATCTTTTTCTGGACAAAACCCATATCTCAAATTTTTCTGTGAAAATTTCCCTTCGATAGGCTATTTTTAGTTTTCCAGAAAAGTTGTCAGAATATAGTCGTGTTCACAGTCAACAAGCGAGTTTTTCAAAGTACAATACACGCAGACTGAATTCAAGACCAAATCGGTCTTAATTCATGATTTCATCAAGAAAGCTGAGACTGATTTATATCAAGCACATTCAAAGGGTTGACAGGTGTAGTCATTCAAATCCATATGGTTGCATGCCTCGTATGGCCAATTGTCTTCCAAAGCAGGTTTAGAGGGTCGATACTGGTGGAATTTTGCAAGTGCAGCAAGTTCGTTCACTTTTCTCACAACTAGAGTGTGCGCGTGAAAAGCGTCAAGCTGCAGAAGAAACAGTGGCCATCACTTTAGTTACCGAGCTGCCAAAGTTATAAGTCAGTGAAATGCTATTTTGAGTGTGCAAAGATTTCCAAGATTGCTCAGGTTGTTGACATTCAGATACTGATGCAGTTAACAATCTCGTTGAGGGATTGGTTGCTCGAGATCACAACTAGTAGACTTCAGTTCCCACCTCTTAGAATAGACGTTAAACACAGGAGTTAAACTTGGTGTTACCTTTTCAAGTTGACTCGTTGTCTCATCTCATGCATATCTATTCTGAGATCAACTTTATTTACTTGGATTTTTATTTAGGGTTTATGTTAACTAATGGTAGTGTTCCAGTTAACATGCTTTCAATAAGGACGTGCATGCTTGCACAATTGTCCATTTTTAGATTAGATGTTTCGGTTAACTGATGGTAGTTTTCCAGTTAACTATATAGTTTGCTTTATTAGGGCTTAGCAATAAATCTTGCATGCATTGCAAGATTGTAGTTGACTCAAGGTGATTTTAGGGTTCCCTACACCTTTTGATGTCTATAAATAAGAGCTTTTGCTCATTTGTACATAACTTTTGCACGAGAGAGAAATATATGTTGTGCCTACCTTGCCCTCAATGTTGCTCGTTCTGTATCTATTCATGCGTTTTTACTATTATGATGAATTGTTATGCCACATAGGGTTTCATGCAATTATAATGGTGAATTCTTTCCTTAGATAAAATATGTTTTGTGTTCAATAAACTCGTCTAGATTGAGCTGATAGATATGCCACCTTGCCTTCAAGTTGAGAATCTGTACTTGGTTATCATGTGATGGGTGTGAATAATAAACTTATTCATATTGAGATGATAGATGTGCCACCTTGCCTTCAAGTTGAGAATTTGTATTCAGTTTATCGTATATTGTTGTTTCCAATAAACTTGTTTAGATTGAGCTAATAGATGTGCCACCTTGCCTTCAAGTTGAGAATTTATACTTGTTTATCATCAGATAGTCATCCATGCTCCATTTCCTCATGCTCTATTTTTCTTGAGGAAACTGGATAGATTTTAATTAATTAAGCCTAGTTGTAGTTAGTAGTCTACGAAACCAGAAAATACTCAGCTGCAACATATAGAAGTTTTTGAGAAATCCTTGTACCTCTACAGCTAAAACAAAAAGACAGGATTTAGTTTAGTTTACTTTCCTTTTCAAAGCATTTTTTTCAAGCACAACAAGGGAGCTTCCCCTCCTAATTTGAAGAGCACTCATTATGTAGTGTGCATAGCTGTCTATACCAACTCTTACTCCAGAGGTGCTAGTTGTTACGCCAACACATTTATTTCCTAAATGCAATGTATATAAATTGTCTCAATGGAAATAATATTAAAAAATATTGTTCGAAGTTGTATAGGCGTGCTTGTTTTAAATTATTGAAGGTAGGACTGTGTTTGGGGTACCATTGAAAATGCTATGAAAGGATTTGGCGAAATTTTCAGGGATCGTTAAAAATGATTTGAAGAAATTAATTGTGTAGACGATGTTGAGGAGGAAAGTGTGGTAGATCTTGGAGGATAAATATTATAAAACCCCACCATAGAAAAATGAAACAATGCACGAGAAAGCGATAAAGGAGAAATGCCAACAACTAAATCCAACAACACACAAGCTTTCGATCTGAACCAAAGGAAATAGGGTTCCACCTTTTAGGAGATGGAACTAGGGGTAACTATTTCACTCTTAGTTCATTAAAGGAAACCCTGGAGACTTCCACCCAATGATTCAATTGAGGGAAGTACTAATAGGACAAGGGGGAGTTTTCTTAGGTGTGATTAAATGAGGGGGTTCACCACTAAGCAAATGCTTGGAAAGAAAGAAATGAAAGTACTATGCAAATCCAACTATATGACCTAGAAAATGAAACTTAAAAATAGATCACTAAACAACAAGATACAAAAAAGTACCTGGAGGATTGGAGATGACTAAACAAGACCTGAAAACCCTAAATTTTGCTACTTTTGATGTGTACTGGGACTCATACACCAAACTAGGCGATTTAGTCCCAGTTTAAGGTTTCTAGGCAAAAATTGGAATCTCCAGGTGATAGATCTGGATCCTTTAAAAACTGGTAAAATGGTTGTACAAGGACTCATATGCCCAAGGTGGTGATCGAGTCCTGTTCACATGAATCTTCAAAATACACATCACAAGAGAGAGAAAAATGTTGTTTTTATTAGTGGATGGGGGTCTGCCTCAGTCAGACCCTGTTTGAGTAATTAAACTTTGAAATGAATTGAAATAACATGATGGAATGATGAATGAACAAATGAATGTAATAAATCACCAAACCTTGTTGAATCCTTGGAGTGTTGGTTTGCAAACAAGCATGAAGTGGCCTTAATGGATATATATCTTGATCATGATTCTTGATGAAAGGTAATGCCTTTGAATATTTGAACTGATCTTGAACAATACATCACAACATTAGCTTGAAACCACATGCATGATGCACTAAATCTTTGTCATGATGCTTGAATCTTGAATGTTGCTCCAAAATGTTTGATGATTTTCTCTTGAATACTCTAAAATTCTCTTATGAAATCTTGGGATGCTTGACTCAAAATTGCTAGGTGAAACTAGGTGAAATAGCCTTGTATTTATACTTATTTATGCCAAAATTCTCAAAATTTCAACTCTACAAGTTGACATCAGATCTAGGATAATAAAATCTTGCCAAGAATTTGATTTGAAATAGGTCCTGGTTAAAGCAGGACTCATACGCCAGTTGGGGTGTATGAGTCCCAGTGGCTTAAACACAGGACACAAACTCCAAGAAGTGTCTTGTTTAATGTGAAATTTGAAATCAAGTCCCAAGACCTAGGTGGGACTTATACAACCAAGATGGCGTATGAGCCCCAAATCACCAAATCTAGAACAAATGACCCAAAACATTGAATCATGATTGGTTATTTGATAAGTGTCAGGATTATCCTCAAAAAAATGCATTTTAATAACGCTTGTGGATGCAAAATAGGACCAAATAAGCCAAATTTTAATGAAAAGGGCCCAAAATTTAATGTGAATATATAGAACATATTACAACACCAAATTAAGGCATCACTTAACTCATTTTATCAACTATTCCCAAATTAAGTGAGAAAAAAGGGATACTTTTTTCTACATTGCACAATCATCTTGCACGTCTCTCTATGCAATGTAGTAACTGTCTTATAAGGCTTTTCTCTTAGTTGTTCCAACTATCTCCTTGGTTGCTCTCTCCTGAGTTAAGGTCATGCAGGCACTTCAAGTACATCCCCACTTGTTGAAGCCCAACAATATGCTCAATTGCCTTTGATCATATAAAAACTATGTCTTCATGATTTTATTTACTCCAATCAAGTTGTATAAGTTGTAGAAGTTTCTAACACCAAACAAATCGCTAGTATTCACCAGATCAATGTACTTAGTTGGTTAGGGTCTGAAAAATATACATTTATCACATGTTGTTGGGCCATCAAAGAAGGTGTAGCTTGTAACATTAGGTAGTACATCTTGCCCTTGGATTGTAGTGGTAATATAGAGGAGGAATAATAGGAATAAAAGGTTCCAAGAGATTTGAAACATTGCATTGGAGGAATGAAAATAATGTAAATATTTAAAATTGGGGCAAAAATAAAAATTTGTCCATAGATTTAATAAAGAAAATAAATAAAACCTTGGAAAATTTATGTTGAGGAGGAAAAAAATATAGATCATACTATGAAAAGCTTCGAAGTATTAGGCTAACAATTTACATACCTTGTATTTTACCATTTTTCTTCTCTCATTTATTCCTTGCTTGCTAATACTTATTTCGTCTTCCACAAAAGAAGAAAAACCCTAAAATGAGATCTAGTTTTATAAAGTTAGGGTTTTAATATTAACGAGAAACAAGTGCTCAAAATGATGATAATAAAAATTATATTAGTGTCTCTTTGGTGTTACTAAATTACGTTGTTTAAGTTAAAGCTACTAAAAAGAGTGCATGTTTGAAACCTAAGTTATGGTCTGATAAAAGGAGAGCTCATTAAATTTATTTGGGGAAATTAGGAGTCATTTTAAAAGCAAGGTTTTATCAATGAATGAAAAGAGAAGACCCATTTTATATAAACATATAATGCAGAATGTATATAGAAAATTGTTATTTTGTATTATCCAAAAAAAGAAGTAATTTGATAAGTAAAAAATAAGTATTATTAAATGATATTGTATTGAATATATGTATATGAAAAATACACCAATAGGTTCATGGTGTTTTCAATACATGAGGACCATAAGGTCAATTGGAAAAAAAAGAGAGAATAAGAATGATAGAAAACCACAAGACAACCTCCAAGTGATATTGAAAAAAACCTACCCTCTAAAGCATTAAATCTAATGTATTACTCAACAAGAAATAGTACAATATTATATCCATTTTTCATACTTTATTTGACATCTACACTTGAAAGGAAGATAGTTTCGTTGAAATGAACTCTACAAAGAGAATAATATCAAAAGGTCAATTAGGAAAAAAATTGGTCTATTTTTTGCAAACCATTATGCAATACATGAGGTCAATGGGTAGGCCATTTAGAAATTAATGTTGTTTGTGCAAAAAAGGTCCTAGTAAATAAGTGATATATTCAAATCAACTATTCATCCACTTGTATTGATCCAAACATGATTGAAATAAAACCTCTAAATCAAGAAGATAATCAAGCTCCAATATGAAAAAGCTCATGTTATTTTTGTAATAGGGAGAGAGGGGTAAGGAGATGTAGCATCAAAAAATTTCACCCTTGATAATTTCATAGTGTGTTTTTCTCCCCTAAATTATTGAGCCTAATTGGGTCCCTAATTTCCTAAATTATGCATTCTATAGCCCATGTGCACCACTTTTCAAGAAATTGCAAGCATTGAATAAATGCATATAATTGATATTTTTCCCCTAACACTAAATGTCCTAGAAAATAGAGCCACGAACCATTCACCCCAGGGTGTATGGGTCCCCTATTTTTTCGGGGAACAATTTTGGATATGTCAATGTTGGCATTTTAACATTCAAAATTCAATTTGCAAATGTCAGGTATTGAGGTTTTATTTTCGAGAAATTAGAGTTCAATGCTTATAAATACCTAGTTATTGCATCATTTGAAATCTAAGTGAAAGAATCTAGCAAGAAGTGAACATTAAGAGCATTCAAGAGAAATTCAAGAGCAAAATTTCAATGATTTATTGTAGTAATTCAAGATCCAAGCATCATGTCAAAGTGTATGTGAGTTCATATTGTCATATTATCATTATTTTGTGAAGGCTAACCCTTGTTGTGGGTCTCCATGCAATTTTAAGCATTCAAGCAAACAAGATCCAAGAAATTGAGATGATATGTACAAATTCACTCCTTCAAGGAATCCATTAAAAGGGTGGTGAGTTGTAGCAATTTGTGTTTTCATCATTCCTTCCTATCTTTTGTCCATTTTTATCATTGAAATTGTGATTATGGAAGTGGAAACACTAGCACGAGGTTTGACTAAGGCAAGCCCCTAAATGGAACAATCATTTCCTTCTCTTTTGGTGTGAAGGTTTCAAGCTTAAAGAGGATTGAAAGAAGTTTGAAGACAAGATCATTTTTTTAATTGAAGCCCTACACATTGTCAACTCATGGAACTCACCTACAAAATTATCTGACAATGTTTTGACAACTCTGCAAGTGGAAACGAAGATCTTAGATTTTTCATTAGAGGACCTCAAAAATAGAGTAAGAGAGGAATATAAGGACTTAAACACCATTGGGTGAATTAGTTCTCCTATTCACATTAAAACCATTTTTTGGGGGCAAGTATGCAGTCCTCTGCACTTCCTAAATCTGCCTACAATTCACTATTTCAATTTATCAATTGTCGAATTCTTGTAATTTTGATATTAGGGCACATAATCTAATTAGGTTAATCATATTCAATCAATTCCAATCCATTCCCATCCCCAAATTGATGGAAATCGAGGTCTAATTGGCTCACCTTCATGGTTGAAAGTTAATCTATACACTTTGTTGATCTCCATCTCAATCAAACCCTAGGAAAAGGCCTTGAATCCTATTGTTCTAGGCACTTAGGACTCAGGATCACCTTTTTCTATGTTTCATTTTGGTGAACTTGACATTTTGACATAACAAACCTTTTGGAATTTGAAGTAATTCGACCCTAGATCAATGTTTTGCATTGTATTATTTTGTATTTCTCATTTAGGGTTTCATTTTTGCATCATAAAAAAAAAATCAAAATATTTGCATTTCATATTGCAATATAGGTTCTATTAGGGTTTATTTCAGTCATTTAGGTCAGATCTACATTCAAAATTGCTCTTTATTGTTGCATACTTGCATTTGAGTCATATTGTCTTAAATTATGAAAATTATGGAAACATATTCACCTGTAGACCTATTTGCACATAGAAGAACCTTTAGACAGTATAATAAACATTCAAATTTTGAATTTTTAGAACCCCTATCAAGGACTCAGATGCCCTCGGGCGCCTATGTCCTTGTACACTTGCATCAACAAAAAATTTCACACATATTTATCTCTATGTCTTTAGTCTATTTTTGCTTACAAATCTCTGAATTATAATTCTTAATTGCATGTATTTAGGAATCTTTTGTACATTTTAAAAAGTAAAAAACATTACATTTTTTGATTTCAAAATTGCATAAAAATCATCATTTTCAAGTTGTGGCATCTTAGAATCAATTAATTATTACATTTTAGATCTATAAATTATATTCAAAATTATCAAAAAACATTCCACATTATTTCACACTTGCATTTTGAAGCACATTGTCTTAAATTGATCAAAATCTAGAAAATATTAATTATTAAACTTGTTTGCAAGTAGACCCAAAATCCTTCAACAATGCCTTACATAGTCAAAATTTGAAATTTTAGAAACCCTATCCAAGACACAGGCACCCTTTGGCACCTTTGTCTTGTTATTTTTAGCTTAAATTTATATGACAAAGCTCTCTCAATGTCCTCTATCAAGATTTGATGTCTGTTTTTCAATTATGTATATAAAATTATTTGATTTTTATCATTTGATATATAAGGCGAGTAACAACATGTTTCCTTTTCAAATAGGTGGTTTTGATATGGAAACACATGACTTGTATAATTATAATCTCTCTACTTATCAATACAATCTAGGGAAATTAATTGAAGTAATTGAAAAGCATGTTGGTCATTCTCCCAATCTCTCCTAATTGTGAGAGTATCTTCACGCAAGAGAATGAAATCATTGACACATTTCTTAATAATATCAGTTTTCCTAATCTTCATTCATCTCCCAACGTCTCTCCCACTTGTAAGACTATTTTGGTGCAAGAGGATGCAATCATATACAATCATGACAATCATAGTTTTTCTTCTCCCAATACCTCTCCTACATGTGAAGAAGATATATTGGTGTTAGAAGACCAATTCATTGAGTGTCATGAGAATCTTGTTTGTTCCTCTCCCAATACTTCTCCCACTTGGGAAGATATTGTAGTACAAGAGGATGAAATCATTTATACATTTATTTCAAAAGATAGTAAGAGGGATTACATAGATGAAGATGCTAAGATGACCTTAGGTTCCCCTTGATAGAAGATCATCAATAAGAATGCAAATCCATTGAGGTTATGAACACACAATTGGCTATTAGATATCCTTTGATTACTGGACCTTCTAAGGCACCTCCCGTTATAGGACCTCCTAAACCTCATGACCATATCCTAAGCTTTGCAAAACAACTTACTAGTAATCATGTGTCGCAACAACCAAGTTATCATAATGTAGCTCACACATATAACACTAGAAACAATAAGCAGACAAAACAAAATCCAACATCCATTCCATTGCCTCAACCATATATCCCATTTGCACCTAATATCCAACAACGTAGTGGTAAAGAATTTGATCTTATTAAGCAACTTCGTAACACTCCTGCTAAGATATCCTTATGGGATTTGATTCAAACATCACTTATTTATTATGGCATGCTTCAAAATGCTTTGCAAAATGTTGTTGTCCCTCCTAGTGCACAACCAAATGATGTGGAAACTTTGATTGAGAATATGAATACACCTAGTATGGAAATTGTCTTTCATCAAAGTGATTTACCTCCTTTGGAAATGCAAAAAAAATGATGCTTTTATGATAATGGTTATTATTAACAGGGTTGGGATTAGATGTTCCTTATTGACAATGGTTCAAGGCTTAATGTTTGTAGTGTAAATATTTTGGATAAAATTGGAGTGGAAAAAATTTAATTCAACTTGTTGATTTTTCAATCAAAGGTTTTGATAATGTGGGAAGACAACCGCTTGGTGTGATTGTGTTACCTACTAAAATTGGTAAAGTTGTGTTGCAAAATCCCATCCATGTCATGCCCATGATCTTTCATATAATCTCCTCTTGGGTATACCATGGATTCATGAAATGAATGGAATTCCTTCAATGGTTCATCGTTCAATGTCCAATACATATACAACAATAAGTTTTACACGATAAAAGCTGATCCAAAATATTTTTTTTTACAGACTAAATAGGAATGACGAATCCTCTTAACACATTGACACCAACTAAAAAAGTGGAACCTTTACAACTAGTTGAGCACGTATATAAGTGTCTTTCATCGACGGAAAACTTGTTAGATGATGAGTGGGAATTGTTAGACTTTACACCTACATTCATGGTGGAATACAATATTACACAATCAAAATCAGGAAAACAGAAAGAAGCCGCAATGATATCAACACAATTTATCACTGAATCATCAAAAACATTTGAATCTACAACTTATATCAAAGAGGAAAATGCAAATTACACATCCACTTATGATGAAGATGATCATGAAAGCCACCTTCTTCGAAAGAAATGAAATCCATTTATGAAAGAGGTTATCTTGACTTTTGAAACAACTTGTCTATAATGGAAAAGTATGTGGTGTAAAAGAACAAGGTATTCATGTCCCTATAGAGCCCAAAAAACAAGAAATAACAAGAGGTATCAGGTATTATCCTTCACAAACAATGAAAACATCAAAAAGGCCTTCACTCAATAATAAAAAATAGTATTAGTTTCTACTCCTTTCCATGTGGTAGTTGTAGTATCACACAATACTCACTACCATACATGGGGGTATTAACTAGGCTTTATGCAATAATATTTCATTTCGCAAGGAGCAACACATCATCATCCATCTTGGGCTCACCCTTGTCCCTACACTTGGGGGGCAAGGGGTTAGTTAGCCTTGTGTTAGGTGCATTCTTTCTAGCAAGGGATCCCTTTGTTTCTCCTTAAAACATCAGTTTAGCAAGTACACTAACATTTTAAGGGGGGGACATATAGTCCCTCGTTTATTGCTTGCATAAGAAATGGTCCCTTCTTAGTGATGACAACGCATATCTCCTAGGAAGTGTGACCTTGTCAATCAAAGTGTGGTCTTCTTGATCTATGAGAGTGTCTCTTTGGTGGTGATATTGGGTCTGATGTCCTCTAAGAATGTGATATTTCTTAGCATATGGTGTTCCCCTCTGTGGTAATACTATGGTTAGTATTACTTAAGGTGTGAGTTTTTATTCCACAACTTTTCCTCTCTTAGCGTTGATGTCGTGTGTGATATTTCCTAAGGTGTGACCTTTCATATATCTAGCAAAATTCCCTTTGTTGTTTTTGTAAATCACCTTTTGTGGTGGTGTTGTTATAACATCCCTTGAGGTTTTACCCTTATCCTATCATCATTTTTGCATCCCTTGAGGTGAGTTTTATTTGTCCCTCAAGACGTTAAACTTTGTGCACCCCTTGAGGTGAGTTTTGTTCATCCCCTGATACGTTAAGCTTTATGCACCCCCTAAGATGAGTTTTGTTCATCACCTGTGACATTAAACTTTATGCACCCCCTAAGATGAGTTTTGTTCATCATCCATGACATTAAACTTTATGCACCCTCTAAGGTGATTTTTATGTGCTCCCTAAAATGAGATTTTGCAAGATAGTTCATGGATTCAACATAATGGAGCTTGTTGGGTCATGAACTTGAGCACTCCTTTTTAACATGGCCACCTATCATAACACACCTTACTTTCCAATGGAGCCATGTGTTTCATGAGTGACGAGGCATAACATAACTTGCTATTCCTCATGGGAGCATTCCTTTACTCGATGGATAATGTTTGGTATTTGAGACAATTTAAGGCTAAGATCTCTTTGCCTTATCGACTCAAATATTTTAGTACTAACCATATGTTTTGTTGTATGTCTTTTTATGTGTCCTATTAATTTTTTTATTGTTTTTACATTGAGTTGGGTTCATTTCATCTACATTTATGTGTTATGTTATGTTATGTGTTTTCATTGTGTATGCTTTGTGTTTTTCGATATTGTATGTTTGTGTATATTGTCTTCTTGCATTTAATACATGTGCATCCCTTTGTGCTTGTGTTGGTTTTCCATGGGATCTTCGATCCCGAGGGATTGTGCACTCCCCCTAGATCCCTTGTCATCCTATCTTGTCAACATTTGGACAATTGGACCCCTCTTGATATATATTTTCAACTTTAATATGAGTCTGAGCGTAATTTCATACTCTCACTAAAGTGGGGGATAAATGTAGTTTCAAAAATTATCACCCTTAACAATTTCACACTATGTTTTGCTACCCCTAAATTATTGAACTTAATTGGGTCCCTAATTTTCTAAATTGTGCATTCTATAGCCCATTTGTACCACTTTTCAACAAATTGCAAGCATTGAACAAATGTATCTAATTGATGTTTTTACCACGACACTTAATGTCTTGGAAAATAGAGCCAAGTATCATTCTCCCTAGGGTGTATGGGTCCCCCTAATTTTTCGAGGACCAATTTTGGATATGTCGGTGCCATAATTTTAACATTCAAAATTCAATTTGCAAATGTTGACTATCGAGATTTAATTTTTGAGAAATTAGAGAAATGCCTATAAATAGCTAGTTATTGCATCATTTAAAATCTAAGTGAAAGAATCTATCAAGAGGTGAGCATTAAGAGCATTCAAGAGAAATTCAATAGAATCATTTCAATGATTTATTACAGAAATTCAAGATCCAAGCATCATGTCAAAGTGTATGTGAGTTCATATTGTCATATTATCATCATTTTGTGAAGGCTAACCCTTGTTGTAGATCTCCAAGCAATTTCAAGAATTCAAGCAAGGAAGATCCAAGATCTTGAGGTGATGTGTATGAATTCAATCCTTCAAAGAAGCCATTGAAGGGTGGTGAGTTGAAACACTTTGTGATTTCATCATTCCTTCCTATCTTTTATCCATTTTTATCATTGAAATTGTCATTATGGAAGTGGAAACATTAACACAAAGTTTGACTAAGGAAAACCCATAAATGGCACAATCCTTTCCTTCTCATTGAATGTGTAGGTTTTAGGCTTGAAGAGGATTGAAGGAAGTTTGAATACAAGTTATTCATTTTTGTAATTGAATCCCTACAACTTGTCAACTCATGGAAATTCACCTACAAAATTATTCGACAGTGTTGCGACAAATCTACAAGCGAGAAAAAAGATACAGCTATGTCATTAGAGGACCTCAAAAATAGAGAAAGAGACACATACAAGGACTTATTCACCCTTGGGAAAATTAGTCCCCCTATTCACATTGAAACCAATTTTTCTGGTAGATACACAATCCTCTGCAATTCCTAGATCTATCTGCAATTCATTGTTCTAGTTTATCAATTGTTGGATTCTTGCAATTTTGATATTAGGGAACATAATCTAATTAGGTTAATCATAGTAAATTAATTCCAATCCATTTCCATCCCTAAATTGATGGAGATCCAAGTATGATTGGCTCACCTTCATGGTTGAAAGTCAATCTATACACCTTGTTGATCTTCATCTCAACGAAACCCTAGGAAAAAGCCTTGAATCCTATTGTTCTAAGTACTTAGGACTTAGGATCACCATTTTCTATGTTTCAGGAGATAGATAGGGGATAGAAATAGAGATGAGGATAGAGATGGAGATGGAGATGGAGAGGGAGAGAAGGAGAGGGAGAGATAAAGAGAGAGGAGAGAGAGATAGATAGAGATGTAAGAGATAAATATCTAGAGAAGAAGCGAGATGGAGAGAATGAGAGAGGGAGAGATAGAAATATAAAGATAGAGATAGGAAGTGATATATAGATAGAGGTAGAGAGAGTGAGATATAGGAGTAGAGATAGATTGAAGAAGAAATGTGGAGAGATAGAGATAGAGACAAAAAGAGATAAAGATATAGAGGTCTAGGAAGAGGGAGAGGGAGAGGGAGAGAGAGAGGGAGAGAGATGGATGGATAGAAAGAGGGGAACATGTCTAGATATAGAGGGGAAGAGAGGAAGATAGAGGTAGAGGTGAAGATAGAGGTAAAGGGAGAGATAAAGATAGTGAGAGATAAAGAGATATAAAAATACAGAGAAAGAGGTAGGAGATATGGAGAGAGATATAGATGGTGAGATAAAGTGATAGAGAGAGAGTGTGAAGAAGGGGATTCACTACTCCCAAGTCCCAAGATAAACAAGGTCTAAAGGGAGTGAATTACCCTCGTTCACCTTAATGACAAAGGTTAAAATATGAGATAACAAACAAAGGAAAAGATAATCTATATTTTTTGGGTTTTTTAGGTTGGAGAACTTTAGAAATTAGATGAAAAAACCATAGAGGTCTTAGATAACGAATTGGCTAGCTCTCGACTAGAGGACGGTAGTTTAAATCAAGGACAACAAAGCGACGTGTTGGAATCTTTGTGGCACACTAGTGTCTTGTACGTGCAAAGATCAAAGTTCACAACCCAAAACACAAAAGGTGTGCTAACAACCTGAGAACTTTAATCCAACAATTTAACTAGAAATGAAAGAATTCTATGAATGCATAGAAAGATAACTAAGTACAAGAAGAAGAATATTATCAATGCGATAAATGAAATGACAAGCAAGGGTAGTAGAAATTCAACTTACAGTAGGTCCAACCTCTCGCAAGCTCCACACGAATGAAGTACCTACACATATGGAGATGAGAAAATGTTGGGGTTGTGTTTTAGGGTTTTCCTCAATCAAACCCCCTCTTTAGTGTTTCCACCTCCACAGATAGCCAATAGACTACAATAGAGAAAAGATGATAAAGAAAAGAAGTAGATAATACGTATAAAAAGAAAAGACAATCTATATGCTAATTATAATATTGATAATGCAATAAAATAACAAAGCATTACCCTCCCTTCTACGAGCTTAAAGAAGCCAAGAGGAAGGATGATAGCTTTGAGAGCACAAGATAGACATGCAAGAACATAGTGCCAATAGCTTGAAACCTACAAGAAGATGGTGTAGAGAGAATGGAGAAGTTGCAATAATGAAGTGTAGAATGTGAGAGAGATTAAATGAATTGGAGAAGTGAGCTCAAAATAGGCTTTGGAGGAAAAATAAATGTTTTCAAGAAGTTCTGCAATCGTAGGAGGTGTTACAACTCACAGATGCCAAAAAATGTAACGTCCCAATGTCCACTGACCTAAGAATCTGTCAGGGACATCCGCACAATGTGTAGACGTCTATGTGGTGCAGAAGTGTCCTAGTCAAAATTTCCTCCATCGATGGAAACTGACAAAGTACAAAAATGGAAAAGGGATCAAAGTGGCAGGTTTTAGCATTATTAATGTTATAAGGCTAAAGTAAGTCTATATTATGGGAATTGCACTAGGGTGAAAATTTACACCATAACATAGAGATATAAGGAGATATAGAGAGAGGGGGAGAGGGAGAGATATAGATATAGACAAAAAAAAATAGAGAGAAGTGAATATAGACAATTAAATATGGAGAGAGGGGGGAGAGAGAGGGAGAGAGAAATGGGGGGAGATGGAGAGATAAATATAAATGGGAAGAGAAAGAGATATAGATACATATGGGAAGAGAAAGAGAGAGAGAGATATGGGAAGAGAAAGGAATGAATAGGTAGAGATAGAGAGATAGATTGGGGGATATGGAGAGAGCCAAGGAGGTAGAAATGAGGAGAGATAGAGAGGGGGAGATAGAGACATGGAGGAAGAGAAAGGGAGAGAGATAGGTAGAGGAGAGAGAGAGAGAGAGAGAGCAGGGGGGAGAGAGGGAGAGATATCTCAATATATATTAAGGGGGGTAGAGAGGGAGGGGGAGAGGGAGAGGGAGAGGGAGAGTGAGAGTGAGAGAGGAATAGTGAAATAGATAGAAATATACAAAGAGGGAGAGAGTAGGGGAAAAGATAGAGATATAGGGAGAGGGATAGAGGGAGATAGAGGTAGAGAAAGATATGGATATAAAGAGATAGAGAGAGGGGTGAGATAGAAATAGAGAGATAGAGATGTAGAGGAGAGATGGAGTGAATAAAAGAGAGAAAAAAATAAAGACAAATAGAGATAAAGATAGAGAGAGAGGAAGATAGAGGTAGAGAGATATGGATAGAAAGATATATAGAGAGAAAGAATGAGGAGGTAGAGAGATAAATAAAGAGATATATAGAAATATAGAGCAGGATAGATGGATTGAATAAGAGAGAGATGAAGAGATAATGAGATATAGATAGAGCGGGGGGGGGAGAGAGAGAGAGAGAGAGAGAGAGAGAGAGAGAGAGAGAGAGAGAACAAAAAGATAAAAGGTAAAAAAGAGAGATAAAGGAGGTGATAGGACAAGTAATATAGAGAGGGGGGAGAGAGATAAAGATAGGGAGGGAGAAACAAGGAGTGTGTGTGAAATATTTGTTTAGATAACCGTGCAACAATAACAACAGAAAACATAAAATAGAATAGCAATAACAATTGCAAAATAAAGACAAATAATTAACACAAATGTTTAACGTGGTTCCGCATCAAAATGGCTACATCCACCAAGGAAAGCAGGTCACACTATTTTATTAATCAGCCCAAATACATCAATCTTCAACTACACAAAAAAGAATGAGAAGGGAATTATATCAACTCTTCAAGCAAGCGAAGAGACATGGGAAGAGGAAGACGAAAGGGCAATGATGGTTGGACTTCATTTTCAACAATATCATTATATAACTATTATATTATAATATATAAATATATTAGATTATTTGTTATATTATATTATATTATAATAAATATATTATCATATATTATATTGTACCCTTATAATTAAAGATATAAAACATAATATAACGCAATATTATCTTATTGTATAATATAATATTTATTATAATATATATGTAACATATATAATATTTTATATTATTATATAATAAGATAATATTATATTATATAAATACATTATATTATAGTATATTATTTTATAATAAATATAGTATATTATTTTATAATAAATATAGTATATTATTTTATATTATATTATAATATTTCATATTATATATCTTTAATTATAATATATTTATAATATATAATATTATAAATATATTATAATTAAAGATATATAATATAATATAATTTTATCTTATTATACAATATAATATAATGTATACTATAATATAATAAAAATGTAATAGATTTATATAGTATAATATTATCTTATTATATAATAAAATATACAAAACATAATAAAAGGTTATATATTATATCATATACTATATACTATATTTATATAAAATATATTATAATAAAATATATAAAACACCAGTAAGGACTTAAAAATATATACAAGTGTATATATAAATTGTATAGTGAATTAATAGTTTAAATTATGCCATTAAGCACATGTTATCATTTTAAATCAAGCTTTCCTTGCAATGACGTTTATAGCAGAAAATGGGTCAAGTCAGTTTTCCTTTATTTTCTCATTGACATTGTTGACAAGACGACACGACACAATCTATGCAAAATCAATCTGTCTATGGCTATTGCTTCTATATATTCACAATAAGCAAAAAGTGTGACAAATACATAGTTTCTGACAATTGTTGCTTTAAGTCCACTTGCTCTTTCTTCCATATGCTTTGAACACTTCCTGAAGAAAATAGTGAGTGAAAAAGTAAACAAGAAAAAATTGACAGCAACAAACAAAAAATTTAAAACGATAAAAAATTGACGGTTAAGATTGTTTCAATCATCTTGAACGCTTCTAAGTCATTGCAAACTATTGATCACGAAAGTCAACTCGGCTCTGTTCAGATAGGAAACACCTTTGGTGTAATGATTATTGTACTTATTGACTTCATATTTTTGTTAATATGCAGTGGAGCAGTGTGGGATGTTTGTGATGTCATTAAGTGATGTTTTGTGTACAAAATATGTTTTCATCGATATTGATAACTTTAGATTGATTTTTTTTAAACATTAATGCCACATATAAATGTAATACTAAATTCTTGATATTTTAAAATTTTAAGTTGGGAATCTCTATTTAGAAGGTTTGTTACACACAAAAGTAAGATAAAAGGTTATATAACTTGTTATTTCTCATGTTCACCCATAACAACCTGTCAAGGACATTCCTAAGGAAGGCATTATCAATAAATAGGAGCCCCTTGATGGTACTACTCATGTTGATGTATGGGGATTTAATCTTGATGATAAGGGGATCTACCTAATATTGGTGTAGTTATAGTTGCTAAGTGGTGTTATTTTCGTCTTTGTTTCAAACAATGTCCTAAACTTTGTGGATGTGTCTTTCTACCACCCCACCTTTTTTGTGAATACAGTATTGTTTATATATATCAAAGTAGGAATATTAATTAAAAAAAGGTACTTGTAATCACAAAATTAAGATAGTTATATGTAAGGCTACGTAAAATAAATTTGTTGTATTAAGTAGTGATATTTTGTATTTTCTCCCTAAAAAATTCTTCTAAAAAATTGTTCTTTGATTTTCATGCAAATTTCACATGTCGTTTGAAACATTAAATAAAAATTATGTGGAAGAAACTCAAAATCTTTTAATGTAAAGGAAAAGCAAACAATTACAAGCATAATTTGATAGAAGAAAAATTGACAATATATTTGCTTTAATGAGGTGCATGGGTGTATTATGAGATGTACAAATCATTACTTGAGCCATAGGAAGAGCATTTAAACAAAGAGCAAAAATACAAACAATAAATGATTTGGATATCTCTAGAAATTAAATATCAAAGATCGTAATTGTAGAGCTTCCCCTAATGTCTAATTAACTAATGTAGATTACCATACATACAACTTAATGGGCCTACAAATCCTCAAATTAAGTAGTTCATTGTTCAAAAGGGGGCTTCATTAAATTGTCTACCAGGGAATCGTGAACTTGAGATGATGTTGGCACTATATATACAGTTGAGAATCCTAGAATTTTTCAATTGATTGAGTATAGGGATTAAAAAAAATAAACTCATGTAAAAGCTTCCTAATTGAAATTAACCACTAATTAAAGAACAAGGTAAAAAAATGCTAGCTATTGTAACTAATACAAGTACTTATCAAATTCAAAGACTTAACTAGTGACTCTCTATGTTGTAATGTAACCTAATTTAACTAATTATTTAATAGCATTAAACAAAATGTAAATTAGAGACTTCAATTTAGAAATGACAACATAGCATTTAACATAATGTAAACCAAAAGCTATAATTCAAAAAATATAATTCATAATCTAACTAACCATCTAAGCTATCGCGGATTATGCAATACCTCAAGTGGCCCTTGCTTGAGCTACTATATTCCACAATATCTCCTTTCAATTACTAACTCAAGAAATCATGCAACATAAATATTCTTCTTTATTGTGATCCAACATACACAAAACTTAGAACAAAATATAACTGATCTGATATTCAATCTAGTTTCATGCAAAAATCTAGCAGCGGGTCTCTCACAATAGTATCCCCATTTATACGGTATGTGAGAGTCCTATTATTCAAAAACTATAAACAAACTATGAGAAAATACCAACTCTTTCAATAAAATAGGAATAAACTAGGTCTTTAACTTAACAAAAATATAAAAGTAGGTGGAAGCATAAGTGTTAGAATCCAATAAGGACTCTATAGCAATCAAGAAGACTGTTATAATAGAAATGTGTTTAACATGAAAATCTTCATTATAACTACTATCCCTTGTTAGAACAAACTTCTTTTTCCTCCATGGTTTATTGAAAAGATGGAGTGACACATGTATATCCATGTTCACATCCTCAAACCATCGAATGCATCCTATTTTGAATATTCATATACTCTAGCCGATTGATTCTTCTAACTGTGTTGAACTATCATCCTTTTGTTGTGGGTTGAGAATATTTTTGTTGTGGGTTGACAGGTTCTTCACTGTAAGGGTTAGTTTTATCCCTTAAGGCATTTTTCATTATTAGCAACTATAATTAATCACAAAATTCTACTAAATCTCATAGGAATTCAAAGTTCACACACTCATTCATTAATATAATATATTATCTTCAAATGATTTGAAATACTTTAAAGTATATGAAAAAGGTTTGAAAATGTCTTTTGAATTTTAGGATAAATGAAATAAAAACATGAATCTAAAGTAAGGAATTGGACATTCCTAGGGATCATCATCCCCCAACTTAGATTTACACTTATCCTCAAGCAACTTAGGGTCTCTAGTTGTATTGCATTGCAACCTCTCTATAGTCCATTGTATTGGTGACCCCTTCACCCTACTTCAAGTAGAACCCTTTTCACTCTACTATTTTCTCCCATTTGGATTTCTTTGTTGCATCTATCTCTTGTATCCTTCCTGTCCAATATGGGATTGGGAACAAGAGAAGAGGAGGATGGAATGTCAAGGGACACCAAGTAATGTCATTTTCAAGGGAGGCTGAAATGTATTTGTGGACTCTTTTTATTACTGCAGAGTAGTTGAAAATTGAATGAGGCTCCTTCCTTTTTAGCTTTGGTGTTAATTCTCTCCATCTATCTTGAGAGAAATCAAGTGCCTCTTTCCCTAACCTTGCTGCTAACTTTCTTGAAACCTTTCATAGTCATTTTCCCTAAATTTTAGAATATTTTCTCTCACCCACCTTATTTCTACCAAATCAATCCATTCTTCCACTATCTTTTGAGGATCCTCAACTTTTTCTTTGAGCAGAAGGGGAAATGACTTCTCCCTTTCTTTATAGTTTCTTTACAATTTTCCTCTTTGATGTTCATTCCTTATAATGAGGCCTTTTCCTTTATTTGAACATCCCCTACAAAAATTAGTGGGTTTCAGGCAGAGTCACAAGGAATAGCCAAAATATGCAATTAGAATTCACATAGTTGATCTTGCATATCTAGGTTAGCTCACTGGTATGTCTCTAAAAACAAGGTAGGTAAAGACAAGGAAACTAGGAGATCATTGATCAATTGATTGAACTAAAAGCTTAAAAAAAATTCTTGTAGATATAGGGTGTAAACCCTAGAAGGTGGTCTTCATTTTAAAAGTTGTACTATTTTGTCAACCATATCCTCCATTTTTACTTTTGATTTCTTAATTTATACATCCTTTTGTTCAATTGCTCTAACTTATGTGTTGATATTAATTCAGATTTTTCTTTCTCCCAATCCTTTTGCATTTGGAAAGATTCTCTTACTTTGTTCCATAACTCAATACCAAGCGTAACCACAAAGGGGCTCTAGGCATGAATTTGAGGGTGCATTGGTTTATAGAATGTGGAGTTCCTTTATTGATCTAAAAAATGGCCAATTGTTCCAATTTTTCAAATCCTGACCCTTACTACTCAAAAGCATTGTTAAGCCATAAGAATGTCCAGTTTCCTTGTAGTTTCATGCTTTTATCCTTTTTTTGCTAAAATCCAAAAGACATTATCGAACATTTTTCATATGCTTGAGTATTTCAAAGCATTTGAAGATGATATATAATATTAATGAATGTGTGTGAACTTTGAATGACTACAAGCTTAATATAATTTCATGGTTAATAATAGTTGCTAATAATGAAAAATACCTTAAAGAAATAAGACTAACCCCTACGGTGAAGAACCTATCAACCCACAACAAAAGGATGCTAAACCCACAACACAAGTATGATAGTTCAACACAACTAGAGGAGTTAATCTGCTACAACACAAGCATGTTCCCAAAATGAGATGCAAGTGAAGATTTAAGGATGTGAGCATGGATGTCCAAGTGTCATTCCATATTTTCAATAAATTATGGAGGAAGAAGGAGTTTGTTCCGATAAGGAATATAAATTATAATAAAGGTTTCCCTATTAGGGAACATTTCCAAATTATAATGGCTATGTTAATTAGTGTAGAGTCCTTATTTGACTTCTACACTCTTGCTCTTGCTAGTTTTTATTTTTTGTTAAAGGACCTAGTCCTCTTCTTGTTTTCATGTGAAAGTAAACATCTTATTTTTTATTTTATTTTTAAATTTTTAAACAATTGGACTCTCACAAACCCTATATAGGAGGTTACTCTATTGAGAAGTCACACAACTAGATATTTGCATGCATTAGATTGAATTGAAGGTTTTGTTACATTATGTTCAGAACTCTGTGTATGATTGGAATATAATAAAGAAGATATTTTAGTTGCATGTTTTCCTAAGTTAAGTAATTGAAGAAGATGTTGTGGATACAAATCAAGCAAGGGCCACTTGAGGTACTATAAAGCTACATTAGTTTAGATAATTAATTAGATTATGCATTGTAATTTCTAGTTTATATTTTCTAGCTTACATTATATTGAATGCTACATTTTGTTTAAAATTTTGAGTGATTAGTTGAATTTGGACATGTTGCAACATAAATGGTTATCAACTATAGTCATAAATGATAGGTACTCACAGTAGTTGACAATTATTAGCATTTGCTTACCATGTTCTTTAGGCAGGAGTTATTTTTAGTTAAAATATTTGATGATTTTATCCTTGTTCAATCACCTATACTAAGTCGATGGAGGAAGTATATACTCCTAGCCCTCTTCATCATCATATTCATCCTCTATACTTTGGTTTGGTTTGATTTTATGCATTTTTATTTCTTATCCTAATCTTGAGTATTTGTTTAATTTTATGTTTTGAGTGATTTTTTTGTTAATTTCATTTACATTGAGAAGATTTTCATGCACACATCTCTAACACACCCGATGGGACCCATGTCATGGCTTGACTAATCAAAATTTAGATGTTTGTAGTCATTTTCATGCTCCTAGTTTTTGGACAGGTGAATTTGCCTTTGCTTGGGTGGATGAGCTACCTTTTGGGAAAATTTGTGAACATTTGGGTGGATCCATAGTTAGCTCTCCCACTTGCACAAAGGTGGATGTACTATCTTTTGGGTGGATCTGTCAGCATTTGGGTAGCTCTATAGTTGGATCCTCCCACACCTACACTAGGGCATATCTATTATTTTGGGGTGGACCTGCTCACTCTTGGGTGGTTCGCTTCACTCTTGGGTGGATATGCTATTTTTAGGGTAGATTGGCTCAGTCTTGGGGTGGATCTACTTTCTCTTGGGTAGATATGCTCACTCTTGGGTGGATCTGATCACTCTTGGGTGGATTTTCTTACTCTTAGGTGGATCTACTTACTTTTGGGTGGTTGTGTGAACCTGTTCATGCAGAGGTGATTCTACTTCTAATTGGGCATATACACTCTGTTCTTGGGTGACTACGCTCTTGGGTGAATCTGTGACTATTTTGGTGAATCCTCTCTATGCATTAGCAAATTCACTTTGTGCATTAACGACCATGAAAGGTATAAATAGTCTATTTTAGGTGAAATTTTTTACATTTATCTTCATCATTTAGCTTACCAAAAATAAATCTCATTGGGGTGGGTGTCCCAACCTCCTTTGGGATAACTTCATTTTACTTTGATCACTTTTGGAATCTCATCATCTTGTTGTGTAGCTCAATATCACTTGTCAAAGCTGAAGATCATAAAATACGAACATATCTTTTGCAAGGTCACGATCAAAGACTCCTTTTATCACTAATCTATGCACACTTCAATTTCTAAATGGTCAACCTCCCCTTATTTGTTATAACAAAAATCACAAATCCATCCAAGTCTTGTTGTGTATTCCTAGGAGTGCTAGCTTGTGTGTATGCTCTCTCCTTGTGCTTCGAGAAATCCTGGAGATAAAAAATGTCTACCATTTCCTTCCCTTTAGGAGGCTTGCTTGGGGAATTCATCATCCCAAGGGGATGACCTTAACCATGTGAACCAACAAGGTATATAAAGGGGGGAGAATAAAAGTTGTACTCCAATCTAGTCATGTCGTGTCTAGCGAAGCTCTGGTACTCAGGTGATACCAAGCTAAGATTGCAGGGTTGGTATGAATGACTTAGATGATGTTCTTGACCCATGCTTGTGGCATACTAGTGTTCATAGATGTGTCTCACGAACCCTCCTAGTATTTAGATGATGCACTAGATTGCTTGTTATAGCCTAGCTTAAGACCATTCAATCGTTAGTCAATGTGGTGTAGGGAATGTGTATCGTACCCTAAAGTTACTTGCAATGTACTTTTGTGCATTGAGATAGAGCTTACTGAAGTATTTCCTTTTTTCCATCGGTAAGATATCCATCATCCTTTGGAGTCGCTCTAGTTATCTAGATATAGGTAGATAGTACATTAGTAGTTGTGTTATGAGCCTACACTGATTGTCACACCTACTTGATTAATCTAGGCATGTGCTTTTTAATGTGTCTTCTTGTGCTTACTAATGCATATATTTAGTCCATCTCATCATCTCCATCTTGTGTCTTTGTGATTGTAGTAGTTGGTCCTTTTTCCAGTCTAACTAGTCATCCTTGGGTGACTTCGCTTTTCATTTGGATGGATCCACTCTCTTTTGGGTGAATTTGCTTTGTTTTTGGGTAGATCTGCCTAGGTATTCATCCTTAGTCTAGTCATAGTCATCCTTGGGAAAATTTGACATGTACTTGGGTGAATCCATTTTCTATTGGAAAAATCCACTCCACTCTTGGGAAATTATGCTCTTGGTTGATCTCATGTCTATTTGGGAAATTGTGCTATGTACTTGGGCAATTATGCCTGTGTATTGTTGGGAAAATGTGTCTCAACCTTGTAAATACAAAAGTTTTATTAATTATAGGTGAGCATGGGGGTTCAAGGGGGTACCCCCTACGGGGTTCAGAGGCTGTGCATCTTAGTGAGGGTTTGGGGGTAGTGCCCTTGAAAGCCACATTTTATGTAGATTTTATTATTATATAAATCATGGGCGTTCATCATTAGGTCTTAGATTTGACGATAGATTTTTTTTCACTTTTATTTCCCTCAAAGGCAACCCTATTTTATGAGGGCATTATATTACAATTGTGTAATGTGATGTATTCTAAGATTTTGATAGCCATCATGTTGCCTCTGGGTCTTGGTGATACTCCTGTGAGAAGCTTTCTTTACAAGTATCTTGTAATCTTTGTGATTTCTAAATAATATATTGGGAAAATTTTAGAGTTTGGGGTTTTTCTCTGGAAAGGGTTTTCCCCACATAAATTACCGTGTTGTGGTATGCATGATATTTATGTTTAAGTTTATGTAACTGTTATAAATATTTGTAAATTTTTGCATTATCCTCCTCTTAAGATTAGTGTAGGAAGTTGTCCTACCACCTTAGCTTCCTTATAAGTGGCATTAGAGCCTTATCACCCTTGGTTTTAGTTGTGGGTTATTGGAGCTTTTTGAACTAATCTCGATTTGAGTGGGAGCTTGTGAAGAAGATACTTTGTGATCTTGTTGTAGGAACATTTAGATAGTAAGTTCATTAGAGAGAATAGTGGTGGATAATTTTTTTGGAAATAATTTTGAGATGTGGAAGTTGAAGATGAAGGATTTGTTGATAGATCAAGATTTGTGGGATGTTGTTGATGAGAATGTTTCAAGGCATGTAGATCCTACTTTGACTGATCAATATGATGTTATGGATTGTAAAGCCAAGAGTTTAATTAGATTGTGCTTGGAATAATCTATTTTAATCAATGTCCATGAAGATACCTCTACACAAAAACTATGAAAGAAACTTGGTGAGATGTATCAAGCCAAATATTTAGTGAACGAGATTTTCTTAAGCAAGAAATTGTATTCCTTGAGAATGGAAGAGGGTGGATGAATTACATACCACATGGAAGCATTCAATATGTTTGTATCTTGCGTTTATTTAATAGTACATATTACACAAGGGAATACAATCATTTTTTGGTCAAACAAAATTTTGTAAGAATATTTTTCACCAATTTTGTATCTAGACTACCAAGTCTATTTCAAAAATTATTAGGAAAGGGGAATCAGTTTCATGGGGAGATAAAGCTATCCAAGCATTCCAAAATGTTAAAGAAGAAATAAAAAGGGCTCCTATATTAAAATCTTCGAATTTCTCAAAGTCTTTTCAGTTATTTTATTTTCTTATTTTCACACAATTGTTGTAGTAGTATTATAAAAAAATGAAGGTTATGAACAACTAATTGTATTTTTTAGCAAGTCTTTACAAGTTGTGGAGATAAAATATGATATCATGGAAAATCATGCATATGCCTTGGTCAAAGCGGTTAATGATTTTAGGTCTTATTTAGTTGGAGCACAAATTATAGCTTATGTTCCCCATGCTACAGTTAAGGACATATTCACACAGCAAGAGGTGACAGAGAGAAGATGTAGATGGAGTAATAAAATTTAGGAATTTAACATTGATATTTAAATCACCAAGTTAGTAAAAGGACAAGGATTAGCTAAGTTAATGACATAATCCAACTTGGAAGCAATTCAAGTAAATAAAATTGAAGCAAACATAACTTCTTAGACATGTAATTTACAAAATTCTAATTGGTATAAGAATATTGTTTACTATTTGCAAACTCTGACGTGTCTTGATCAAATGTGTGAAAACTAGAAAAGAACTCTGAAGTTACAAGCAATAAAGTACTTCAAGGTGAGTTGTATTGGAGGAATAGGGATGGTGTTCTTCTTAGGTGTGTTGATGAGGATCAAGCAACTAAGATATTGAATGAAATGCATAGTGGGATATGTGGAGGTCACTTTATGGAAAAAACAACTACACACAAGATTATAAGGTTTGGTTATTGGCATATTACTCTTTTTTTGATGTTCAAAAGATGGTAAGGAATTGTGATGCATGTTTGAGATTTTCTAGGAAAATGAAATATTCAAGTGCTTTGCCATTAAGAACCATAACAGTAGAAGCTCCATTTTAGTAGTGGGGTATTGATTTCATTGGGGAAATTGCAAAAAAATATAGTGGCGGTTGGATCCTTGTTGCCATTGATTACTTCACAAAATAGATTGAAGCTATCCCAACAAGAAGGGAAACAAGTAAATTTATTTTATAAATTGTTTTGAAGCATACCATTACCAGATTTGGAGTGACATACAAGTTAGTCATAGATAATGCAATGCGCTTCAAATCATAAGAATTTGTTAGTTTTTGCACTGAATATGGAATCAACTTGTCTTATTCATCACCTTATCATCCTCAACAAAATAGACTAGTAGAATCTAGCAATAGAATTTTGATGAAGATTATGAAAAGGATGATAGGTAAGAACAAAAAATCATGGGATTCCAAGATTAGACTTGCATTGTGGGCTTACAGGGTTACAATTAAAAATAACACAAGAAAATCTACTTATGAATTGGTGTATGGAGCTGATGCTAAGATGCCTACTAATAATTTATTTCTAATTTACAAGTTTATGTTGGAATATGATGATGATATTGAAGATGCAATGCATAATAGTATCAATCAATTAGTCGAGTTGGATGAAGTTATAAGATCTACTCAAAAGGTTAATATCAAGAAACAACAACAAGTGAAATATCTATTTGATAAAAATACCTCAAACAAGAAATTTAAAATTGATAACTTGGTATTTATGTGCAATGCAAGATGTCAAGACAAAGGAAAGCATGGCAAGTTTGACCCACTATGGACTAGTTCGTAATTGATAAGCAATACACATGGAGAGAATTCCTATTATTTGCAAAATTTGAATGGTGAATTTCAAGAATTGTCAGTGCATGTATAGTTCTTGAAACCATATTTCTCTTGAGATAGGATCATTTCCATGCACACTGTATCATATATTTTTCTATTTTAGTTTTGTCTAGTCTAGTCTATGGTCCTTTCCATGCTTGAAACAATCATGCATCCCCAACTAGAGCCACTAATTTAACACCTTTGCTAAGTTTTAGGTTTTCTATTCTTGCATAGTTTTGCAATTTTTCCTCTAAGTGTCAAATCCCTAAAATCCTAGCTATCACCTAAAGCTTTCAGTCTCTTTTGTGTTATATTCTATTGGTAACTTTCTATACCCAGTTTCCAAGTTTTAATTTATGACTTTAAGCCCTTTTGCAGCGTCCATTACCGGCCTCATTTCATAGCTACTGACTTATTTTGTGTAATGTCACTTTTCCTCCTAAAGTTGTTTAAGTATTAGCAACGGATTTAATAGATTAAATGTTAGAGTTAAGGTAATTTACAAGATGTAATGTACTGAAATGACGTGAATAACTAATATAGATTATCCAATATAACTATAATATGTAATAATTAGACACATATTCTAAAATAAATAATTAACATAGTAAATTGAATACACATCCATATAATTCATATAGATTAACACTAAAGTATATAATTAATATTCTCAATATATTTTAGAGTCAATGGTTTTCAATACTTATTTTAATAACAATACTTGGAAAAGCCACTCTCACTCTAGCAAGATGTCGGTGGTAATATTGGCTCTTTCTATGGAACAACCTAGGAGGAATGAAGCGTATACGATGCTCTACACAAGTGTTGGTTAAACTAAACAATGATCAACACAAGTGCAAATACCTAAGCCTTGGCTAGGATTGTCCCGAGTGTACTTTGTACCCTAGGTTGGATACACTTTGTGTGTCCCCTTCTCAAAAATGTCCATAGCTCACCAACCACTTTCTTCTTCCTTGAATGTTCTCCATGCCTTTCCAAGTCTCACATAAGTGCTTTATATAAACCTTAAGGGGTGGTTTCCAAACCATCACACATTTTCACAAGGTTGCATTTAATAATTATTTAAATATAAATAATTATTATTCCACCTTTTTAAAAGATTTTTTATACATATTCTTTATTAATATATCTTTTAACCAAAGGATCACAATATCCTTTATTTTCTCTCTTTTAATTCTAAAGGGTTCATTCATAAATTTCTCTTCTCTTGGGAAGAAGTCACATAACATTTCTCCCCAAGTGTAAATTAACTATTGTCATTAGTAGCACAAGATGCATTCACAACACAACTCAAAGAAACACATGATCAATAATTAAAGATACTAACAAATTGAATATTGTATTCTTCATAATATATCTATTCTAATCTTTGATTTTATCTACGTTATTTTCTTCTTTTAATTCATAGATCAGTCATTTTAATTTTATTTTAAATTCACAAACTTATTATTAATAAAATCACTTTTCCAATCAAATTTATGATGAGAACTATATAGACGTCATATGAAATTACTAAGAGTATTACAATGTGTTCACTTTGTGCCTACACATGTACTATGTGGTCACTTATAATTTATAAAGTACCAAAATCTCACGTAGTCAACACATTCGAGATGTTCATGCACTTCAAACTACATGAATATCACTCTTTTCATATATCAAATACAGAATTGGTGACAGTAGATAATTAAACTCTTCAAAAAGGTCATAATCATTTCACATAGTCGCTCAAAGAAATCTCTATATTAATTTTTGATTGAACAACAGTTAATGTAACTAGCTTATTATTATCAATATTGTTTTATAATATCTAACTTTCGATCACAAATAATTTAAGCAAATTGTTATCTATTCTAAGTGGCAATAATGATAAGCATTCAAGAATCTTAGTCCTATACAACAGGAAAATGTATAAGGTTATTGGGTTGATCAAGTCCAATAACTGGACAAATTAAAACCAAAGATGATACAAAATCATAATGCATCTTAAATAGTAATAGAATATATAGTAAATTATTACCACCTAAGTACTTCTGAAATACTATTTTCGTCTTCCTTTAGAAACTAGGATTCATTAAATTTCAATTTACTTCTTAGGGGATGAAGATTTTTCAATTATGTTTTGGATTAAGTTTTGGATATAACATAATGATATACATTGACAAACATGTTTATGAAACCCTAATAGTAAAGTGGAACACAAATTTTATCGAGGTTCTCATCATAAAATTAAATACCAAATAAAGATACATGAAATATTATTAATTTCATAAATATATCCCTGACAGTTTATTAGTATATGATATATAATTTATTTGTTTTCTGAGACCTCTCTCTTTGATGGCATTTTGTTAATAGGACATGACAGGTTTATATCCTATAAATATGTTATTCTCAACAATTCATTCCAAGCATATTAAATCATTTATCTAAGTTTAAGATGTGAATCCAAGGACTTGTGGGTTATGGGCCCAAAATGTAACTTACATTAAACAAATATAGATGTTGATTTTGCACAAACATAAGCATAGTAAAATCACTCCAAATAAAAAAAAGATAATTGAAAATTAGTATGGATATATAATTTTCACCCTAAAAAATATTAATACACTAACTCTTATTTTAAAGGCAAAGTAAAATAAGAGGGTACTACCCAAATAGAAATATGAACTTAATACCACTAAAGTGATAATCTCTTATTTGAACTCTTGTGAGAGACAAATCAATATTCCAACTATATTCAAATTTGATATTTAAGGTTCTATGATTCAAGATTAGGCTTTCTATGACATTTAAAAATCTATAATAAATAAACTAGAAATATGAATAAGAACTTTCTAACAATGCTTGTATAATAAATGAATTACTAGATATAGGATGTTTTAATGGCTAGTGAACAACCAAAGATAAAACCCCAGTAGATGCTATACATACATTGGTTAAACAATGATAAAGGCTTAATCTTACAAAGTTTACTTCTCCCATATTCCAAGGATAAAGTAATTGGTCCCAAGTTGAGTTGTACAAATATGATTTATAGGCAAGAATGGTTAACTCCAACATCTAATTTATTTACTATTTATATTAAATGTGATACCAACTAGATATTATCATTATAATTATTTATGCTATTAACAACATATAATTCAAATTTACTCTCAAGGGAGGATATGATTTGATTTTCATATAATGCAAGTACAAAAATTACTCCACATAAAACTAATCCTACAAAATAAATAAATAAAAATATTTTTCATCTTACCAAGATGGGGTGAATTTGTACACAAGAAAGATAATAAGATTGAACCTTGTTTTGTATAGAAACCTAACTAGCTATATTGCAATCCATATGGTTTATCAAAACTTTTACTAACTATTATGGTTGATACTAACTTAACAACATGATATGTGGTTAATGTCACTAAAAGGATCAAAAGTTTGAGTACTCAACATGTTGAAAAAATATACATATTTGACTTAATAATTAGTGGATCATTCCTTCTTCACTCTATCACAAAGATTTGACTTAATAATCAAGATTATCCAAAGGTTTACGTAGGTTCCCTAAGTTACCTAGTGTTGAAGTTTAGACTGGATTTAAGTTTTCTAATTTTATGATATTGTAATCAAGGGAAAATCAGATTGTTAGATGGTTAGATCAAATAACATAAAAATCCAATGATATAATGAAGTACAATGGAAATCAAATGAAAACGAAAAGGAAATATATTACCAAGAGTCTCCATCTTCCATGATTGATCTTCGTTACACCTTCTTGCTTGCTGGAAATATTGCCCTCAGATTTGTACTTTGAGCAATCTAAAATGCCTAAGCCCTACAACAAGATTCGAAGGATTTGATATGCCTATGACTATTGCCAATGTCTAAAAGTCAATGCCTATGCCTAGAATAAATGCCAATATTAATCAAATGCCTATGACAATGGATAAGTGAGAGTAAATAAATGCCTATAGTAATTACGTAAAATGTCAAGATATGAAAAATGAGAAGGAAAGGGCATTTTATAGAAAAGGCCATTTCGAACGGACGGACGAGATAAATTAGTGATGAGACCCTAAAATGAATGATCCAGATTAAACCTGAGAATCCCTAATTAGGGTTAGGGAAAAATCCTTAATCGAACGGTCAGAATAAAATCGGATCAACGGTGGAGAATAAATGAGGAAATTAATTAGATAATGAAGATTTTCAAAAAAATCAAGAAGATAAGATTGCCTGATTTGCAAGATTCAAAAAATCAAAGAGATAAGATTCGGACTGAAGATAAGATTTGGAAAATCAAGAATCTGCCCGATTGCTTGATTTTTGGAAGATTAGTTACTAATTTGAATTAAAATAATTCAAATTATGGATTTCGAGAGATAATAAATAATCTTTTTCAGATTATTTATCAAAAAGGACTGACAGTTAGGATTGACATGACATTTTAAATAATTTAATTTATTTAAAATGAGAAGAATATGAAATTAGCAATTAAATAATTAAATTTAATTATTTAATTTAGGAGATAAGATCAATTAATTAAATAAATTAATCCATTTATTTAATTAAGACAGTTAGTGACGTATTAAATAAATAAATATAATTCATTTATTTAATAATCAAGAAAGAATTAAATGCAGAAGGGGGAATTAAATAAATTAAGAAATTTATTTAATTAAAGAAAGACTTAGATAGTTAATGACGTATTTAATAAATAAATAAAATCTATTTATTTAATAATCGTGAAGAATAGGTGACATGAATTAATTAAATAATTATGAATTATTTAATCAATAGTCGAATGTGGACCAAGGACATAATTAAATGTCTTAATTATGCTAGGACAAAAGTGGTAAAAATTAAGCTTGCAGGCCTAGGTCATTTTTAGGTGTCTACATTTTGCCCCTCTTTGTCATAATGTAGCATGTCGCATTGTGACAAAGAAAATAAGTCAAAAAATGCCCCAGTGCAAAATAAGATGAGGAAGGAAGACGAGGAGGGTTGTGGTATGCCCCCTCGAGAGGACAGATAGGTTCCAAGAACATGGGTGTGCTCTCGAAATTGATTAGAAGACTAGAATATGAAGAGACAAAGAAATGTTAGTGCAAAAAATATGGATGATGATATGGATGCAATGCCTATATGAGATGAGAGAGAGAAGATGACAAGACTAAAGAAAATGCATGTTAGTTCCTAACCAAATCCTTCAAAACATTGCCATAGGACTAATATTTATTGCTCTTAATCATCATTGGGCGGTAAAAATGACACAAATGGACAACAAACACCATGATATGACGTAGACCAAGGTGTGCAAGGTCATCCATTTTGAAAAGCAATTGATCCACCCGGACAAAGATGTCCTAACTCATACTAAGGGTGATTTCCCTGTCTTTTGTCAAGACAATCCTGGCAATGATCAAAGAAATAAAATAGGCCGAGAATCGCCAGCACCTCCTATTCCTTCATAGGACATCCTCGGGGTAGCTAGTAACATGACCAAAAGACAAGGCAGTGAAATATAAAGACAAAATAGCCAAGATAATCAAAAGATAAGACAAGATAGACCCGGAAAGATTAACAGCCATGTAATTTTGTTTGCCAATGTTTGTTTGCCAAAGATTGAATTCTTGTTTGATTTGACAGTTTTGACAGTTTAAGAGTTTTGCCAATTTGACGGTGTTGACAGTTTGACGGGGCCTATTGTTAGGAAGGACACATCCTGAAAAAGGAAAAGGACATTTTGACAAGGTCTAACTCCAAGAAGGACACATCTTGAAGAGGACCAAAGAGTGACGAGATTGACATTGTTTTGACTAATGTGTTTTGGCAAGTTGACTGATGTTGACTGTATGATTGATTGGACTGTGTTGTCTAATTTTGACCAATTTTGACATTGACGTTTCAAATGACTATCTTGTGTTCGAGTTTGACTATGTCTGACTTATTTGACCGATGTGACGATTGTGACAAATGCCATGATTTTATTTTGACCAACCTAAAAGGACTGACCTAATGTCTCAGGGATAAGCCGGTGATGGTCTTCTCGTAGCAAATGCGTAGAGACAACGTGGTTTGACAATGACATGGAGTGGTGACATGGTAGCTTTGACTCCATTTTAGGATTTTGACATTAATTTGGTTTTTGCTTTCTTAGATAATTTATGATTTTTGTCTTTTTGAGGACATTTTATGATATTTTTTGTCTTTATTCAGGACATTTTATGATGTTTTTGTCTTTTTAGGACTTTTTGTGATGTTTTTGGTCTTTTTGTCGTTTTATGATTTTTTTGGATTTTGACGTTTAAGAGGATCGCGACAAATGCAAATAACTGATGCCTACACATGAGAATCCAACGACAAACATGATTGTGCCCCTAGTCAAGCTGAATACCAATTGACAGGTGATGACAACGTTGTTTGACGTGGGAAGGACGCATCCCGAAACAACATGAGGACGATGACGATAATGTGACAAAAGTATAGAGGTCTACAGCTGGGCCAGGAACGCAGTCAAGTAAAATTTTGGATAATGTGCTTGTATGAATTGGACTTGTTGCATTTGGAATGACTTGGTTAGGGCTAGATGGGATGATGATTATCCTTAGACCATTTGACAAGGGAAAGCCAAGACAGGTGATAGACATGAAAGGATGAGAGGGTGGCCTTGGTAAAGGACGGGAGACATGAGACTAAGGGAATTGTCATATGATTTTCAATAACTATGTCATATAAGGACAATAAGACTATGGTGGTCGATGACATGATGTTTCATGAATCGTGTATGATCGAAGGATAGACATGTCAAGAGTTTTCCCAAAGCATGATTGATGTGTGTCAGTTTTATGTCAAGACCAAGATAGGTGGGAATGATATGAAAATGATAGGGTTAAGATGGACGGAAATGATAGGGCTAAGATGGATGTCAATGTCATGAGGAAGGCATGGGAAATGAGACGACTTGCCCCCAAGTGTAAGAGTCCACATAGATGATTTATTTTACACATGACGCCTGTTTGCCAGGTTTTCATCATGGTACTTATCCAGGGCGCCTGTTTGTCAGGTTTTCACCATTGGATGAAAATTTTCTCTTTACTATTTTCTTGATTTTCTAATTTTTTTGGTGTCACCAAGACGCCTGTTTGCCAGGTTTTCATCAGGGTGACGATTTTTTGATTTTTGATTTTTTTGTATTTCTGATATGTGGATAGCTTGGATGCTTTAGATTACCACTGACTGTTCTGAATCCACTGACGGTGCCGATGTAGAGACTGGTGCCATGATATGCCAATAATGACCTTGCTGAAGGAGTTGTCTTGTCAGGATCGTAGCACTTTTATACAACTGATCGATGTCCTTGTGATCCTTTCTGATACTAGAGTTGGCCTTATCAAAATACACACATCGCAATAGAGTGCCATGAGAGTCCTTGTGGTAAAGAGTTGCTGCCATGATGTGACGGATTTGTGATGTAGGATTTTTGGACTTTAGGTGAGATGTAGGATTATGACAGATGATGGTAGATGTGGAAAGGTTGTTTGGACATTTGGATGAATGACTTTTTATTTTCCAAACTTTGGATGATGGATGGCAGATTTTGAAGGGATGGTGTTTGGAACCAACACTTTTATATGCCTTGATTAATGACCATTTTGAAGGAGGTGGACATGTGTTATATGTGGGAGTCCTCTTGTCTTGTGGCTCTACATTGTGATTGACTTTTGTATTTGACTTGATGTCTTTGTTTGATCCATTTTTCTTTGGGATCCATTTTAATTTCATTTGTCCACTTGTCCTTTTGTTTGATTCAATGGTCTTTGACAATTGATTTTGATCTTTTGACTTGTAAGACTTTTGTTTTTGTTGGTTCCAAAGGGGAGGTTGATTCATCATAAAATGACAGTTGATGGTGTGGGTGGAGGGGGTGTTGGCAACAATCTTATGACAAGGATTTCTCATGGACTCCATTTTGACATTTGTATCTGACAAGGTTGCCCCCAATATCGAGGAGGTACCACTGACATCGTTTGATTTGCTGTCTGAGGAATAGCTAAGACCTTGATGTCTATAATTTTCTTGAAGCTGTATTGGTTCAAGAATGCCTTGCTCATGTATGTCTAGTCCTTTGCCTTGATATTGCATGCTTTGACAGATTCTATTTGCGATGGGGTATTTGTTGTTTTGAAAGCAAGATGCTAACCCATCATGATGTCTATGGAAACTGTCACTCGTAATATTTTCGTCTGCAAGAAAGCCTGCTCTGACAAAGATAGATGACCCTAGTTGATAAAGTGTCTTAGCTTCATTTTCATGTTGGACATATTCCTGACTGATGTCTTTGGTCTGATCATGTGACATGTCAGGTTCAAATAATTCTGTTGGTGCTTCCAAGGCAATGTCGAAGCCATCATTATGGTCAGTGTCATAGAGTCCAGTAAATTCAGCTATAGCTTGATTATTTTCAAATATGTCCATATTGGAATACTCTTGTGCTTGAGGAATATCGTCTATGTGTCCCATGGAGGCAAGTGTCTCATTTTGGAAACTGTCAATAGTTGAGGCCTGTATAGGATTGAAAAGTATTTGATCATAAATGGTGTAAAGGTTGAGTGGATCGTTTTGGACTTCTTGGTCAACAATAGGGTCTTGGTCAAAAATGAGGTTGTCATGGATTTGGACTTCTTGGTCAATGGTAGGGTCTTGTTCAAAGATGGGGTTGTCATGGATAGGTGTGGTTTGGATGTCATGATTGTCTTGAGGGACTCTTTGAATGGAGTTTAAGATAGGGTCATGGGATGGACTACCTTGTTCTTGACATGAGGGTGACATTATAAGGTTATGCTTTGGGCTTTCATTTTGACATGTATCCTCAAGGTTATTAAATGGGATTTGACTTTGGACTATGATAGAATTTTCATGACTAGATGTGGCTTGTGAGGGGGTGACTTGAAAAGGATTAATGACCAAAGGACTAGGATAGGATGTGGGAACTTGGACTGGACTAGTATGTGAAGGACTAGGATATGACATGGGATCTTGGACTGAATATGTCATGGAGTCTTGGACTGGATTAATTATTGAAGGAGAAGGATATGACATGGAGACTTCAACTGGATTGGTGTGGTATGATGTGGGGACTTGACATGAGTTGGTAGATAGTTGATAAGGGATGTAGGCTTGGACAGGATTCATAGGTGAAGGGTCAGAATATGACGTGGAGGTTTGGAATGGACTAGTGGACAGTTGGCTTCCCTTGTCAAGGTTAGGATAAGGGTGATAAGTGGACGTTTGTTGTGAATTAATGGCAGGATTTGGGTCAAATGACTGTTGATTGTGAGGGTAGACAGATGGTGGCAAAGTATTTATGTCAAAGCCTTGTGGTAACTTAGCCCCTTCGTCCAAAAGCATGGCTAGATACCTTTGAGGGTCACGTAAGACTATTTTTTTTGCAAAGGAGAATATATCAGGATTTTTCACTGCAGCTTCTATGTCTTTCCAATATGCTCATCCATTTTGGTCTCTTTGTATGAATGGTTCGTAAATTTTTTGTGATGAAGATGGCATGTTCACGGAAGATTGCATATTCATGTTGTGAAATGGGTCAGAAAAAGTCCAATGTTGGTTTGTGCCATAAGTGTTATTGTCGATGTTGGGATTAGAATCTTGTCCAAAGTTTTCCATTTGTCGTTGTTGTCTTTAAAGCCTAGTCTCAACTGTAAAAGGGATTTTCTCAAATGAGAATGATGAGAATGACAACTAAATGCAAGGATGACACTAGCCTATGTTTTTTGGATTTTTTTTGGATAAAGGATGACAATGCAAGACTATGTTTTTGGATTTTTTTGGATAAGGTATGCAATGTGTATGCAAAGTAAGACAAGGTTATCTAAGCACTTCTAAGCTAGGACTTTGTTTTCGATTGGATTGCTAAAGGACTTCATTGGAAATGACAAGTTGACAAGGTCTAAATGACTAGTGAGTCTTCCTAACTAGGCTTTTGAGTTGGAAGAAATCTCACAAAAAAGGACAATGACTAAAGGAGGTTTGATAACTTAGTCCAAGAGGGTCTAATGTCGAAAACAATGTTTTTGCAAAGGTGTGCTTAAGATTTTCCTAATCCTAAGTATGCAAGTATGGACCTTAAGGACAACGTAATGCTGAATGTACTAAACTAAAAGGAATGAGGTATGCAACCTATGGTGACTAATGCAAGTTTAGACAAGACTTTGAGCAATATCAAGTTTGGTTTCTGACAGAATCTTTTTGATGATAGTGTTTGACGAATGGTTGACAATTTGAAGACCTCAGGTTTCAGATGCGTTTTGACAAATCAGTTGCGTCGTCGAAAATCACTTGCGGTTTGACAGATGCGACTCAGTTTAGTTTCAACCTAATTTTCGTGTTGTTTTGATGAATGTTTTGTTTGAACTGTGACAAAACCAGAATGCACTTAACAAACACAGCGTTTTAAAAGGTATCCAAGCACATATGAGATAAGCACAATCCTAAAAAGGCCACTAGGCCTTGGGTTTGTATACTTGATATAGCCCACCAGTTATACCCCGGATTGGTGATGAACACCTTTCCTTCTCGAGAGCGGACAACTTAAAATTTGGTGGCATTGGCTCCCCTCCATGGCTCATTAACGTCATTCAAGCACACCAAATTCGGATTCATTGGGTAGTGACATCCCAAGAATTGCTATCTCTACTCAAGGGGATCGGTAGTGAGTAATCTTCGGGCATGATACTGTACCCTGCACTATATCAAGTAACGGCCAATAGAATGGTTGGATACTAAGACAAGGGTGTTTAATTCAGGCATTCTGTTCGTGGGGCGTGATCCATGCGGCGAGAGTCCCCTTTCGGATCCATCTCGTCGGAACCACGCTCGTGATTCTTGGGCTTTCCCCAAGAACCCACTTTTTTATACTGGCTGGAAGTCCCTCGGTATCAGGGTGCCACCGGTCTGAGTCGTCCTAGGGTGAGTACTTTTTCCCACCAGGACAGGCCCAAGTTCTAGAGTCGATAACCGTTTCTCTTACACCCAGGATCGCACGAATGCGCAAGGGGAGAGGATACTCCGATATATCGAATCGTGAAGGGTAATTAACAAAAAATAGAATGGGTCTGGTTTTCTGATCACAAGGTTTTCACCAAGTGAGAGCATACTCACCTACCACTCCACAAGCACAATCAGACACAAAAGACATGATTCTTTTTATAAGCACCAAAACTAAGTGTTTGCTAATCTAGAAATAAACAAGCACACTGTTTGTTTGTTTCCCTCTTTGACATGCGAATCTGCAAACAATAAGTTAGTAGTTTTGTAGATAATGGTCTTGGACACACGAAAAAGATCGCCACACGCTACCAGAAAAGATTAGTAACAAAAATAATAAAAAAATAAATAAAAACTTAAATGAAAACAGCAAACTTGAAATAGTGATAACTTCATCCAAACTTAACAAAATTTCAAGTGGTAGATATCCATGGAAATTTAAATGGTAGACCTTCAAAACCCAGAAAACTTTTTCCACGATTCTGCACAAAACAAATGTTATAGACAAAAGAAAACGCGGGTTTAAGAATTAAATTAAAAAAACAGCAAACAGTAAAATACCCATAACTTTATCAAATCTCAACAAAATTTAAAACCGTTTGATGTTCTGGAAAGCTGAGAGTGAGATCTACAAAACCCATAAACTGTTTGAAAATATTTTATTCGCCCATTTTTCTGTGCTCAACTGAAGGTGACGGGATTTCGTATGACGTTTTGGCTGTAACCTGCAAAACAGTGAAAACAAACAAGAACACACATGAATTTTTCTGCAAAATGTCGGGTTCACCAATGTAATCAAGGGAAAATCAGATAGAGTTAAATGGTTAGATCAAATAACATAAAAATCCAATGATATAACGAAGTACAATGGAAATCAAATGAAAACAAAAAGGAAATATATTACCAAGAGTCTCCATCTTCCATGATTGATCTTTGTTACACCTTCTTACTTGCTGGAAATGTTGCCCTCAGATTTGTACTTTGAGCAATCTAAAATGCCTAAGCCCTACAACAAGATTCGAAGGATTTGATATGCCTATGACTATTGCCAATGTCTAAAAGTCAATGCCTATGCCTAGAATAAATGCCAATATTAATCAAATGCCTATGACAATGAATAAGTGAGAGTAAATAAATGCCTATAGTAATTACGTAAAATGTCAAGATATGTCAAATGAGAAGGAAAGGGCATTTTATAGAAAAGGCCACTTCAAACGGACGGACGAGATAAATTAGTGATGAGACCCTAAAACGAATGATCCAGATTACACCCAAGAATCCCTAATTAGGGTTAAGGAAAAATCCTTAATCGAACGGTTGGAATAAAAATAGATCGACGGTGGAGAATAAATGAGACAAATTAATTAGAAAATAAAGATTTTCAAAAAATCAAGAAGATAAGATTGCTTGATTTGCAAGATTCGAAAAATAAAAGAGATAAGATCGCCTGATTTGCAAGATTCGAAAAATCAAAGAGATAAGATTCGGACTGAAGATCAAATTTGGAAAATCAAGAATCTGCTCGATTACTTGATTTTTGGAAGATTAATTACTACTTTGAATTAAAATAATTCAAATTATGGATTTCGAGAGATAATAAATAATCTTTTTCAGATTATTTATCAAAAAGGACTGACAGTTAGGATTGACATGATATTTTAAATAATTTAATTTATTTAAAATGAGAAAGGTATAAAATTAATTAAATAATTAAATTTAATTATTTAATTTAGGAGATAAGATCAATTAATTAAATAAATTAATCCATTTATTTAATTAAGACAGTTAGTGACGTATTAAATAAATAAATATAATTCATTTATTTAATAATCAAGAAAGAATTAAATGCAGAAGGGGGAATTAAATAAATTAAGAAATTTATTTAATTAAAGAAAGACTTAGATAGTTAATGACGCATTTAATAAATAAATAAAATCTATTTATTTAATAATCGTGAAGAATATGGGCGGGGGCCCTAGCTCGGTTGGCTAAGTAATTCCGTTGCGGCTCTGCTGGTCACGAGTTCTAGTCTCCCCCGTCCCGTGGTACCGGAGGGCGTGTCGCGCCAGCGCCGCCGGTCACGTTAAAAAGGTTGCAGTACCTTTGCGGTTTATAAGTCGTGCTGCAGGTCCTGCAGTCTAAAAAAAAAAAATCGTGAAGAATAGGTGACATGAATTAATTAAATAATTATGAATTATTTAATCAATAGTCGAATGTGGACCAAGGACATAATTAAATGTCTTAATTATGCTAGGACAAAAGTGGTAAAAATTAAGCTTGCAGGCCAAGGTCATTTTTAGGTGTCTACAGATATATTAGATTTGTAGTAATAAAAAATATTCCAAGATTTATCCAAATGCTCAAATTGAAATTTAGATGCATTATTTCATCAATTTCTAGCTTTGTTTGACCATAGGCTCACCCAAATTATCTTAAGTTATCATGTCAACTTTTGCTTCTTAAAATACCGACCCTTTTCTTCTAAGACTGATCATAATATTGTATTGGATTATATTTATACTGGATTTGCTATCTTCTCAATTTAGTTTGAATTCTCTTTCTACTTTGAGTATCTATGGAAGGCAAGGTGATTCTAAGGAGCTCAAATAATCAAATTGGTGAAGTCGATGAGGTTGTAGCCATGGAGTCGGAAACCATAGAGAATCTGATACAACTTACAAGAATAGAGGTACTCGGTCTTCCATATCAGTGGAAAATGTTTCCAGTCACATTTTGTCCATGATTATCAAATATTATGAATGCAAAAAGATCATATTCAGGCATATCAACTGAAGATGTGAAGAAATGGGATAAAGAGCCGGTAGCTGATGATTAGCGTCTTTGCTATGATAGAAATGTACTCAACAATTTTTTTTGAAGGTCGTGATTTTTGTGACTGATATACAAATCTAATTAGTTATTTTTTAAAAAGATTTAAATGGGTTGGTGTATTTATTCTTCATTTATATGTAATCCGGAAATTATCGTGGGAAAATTCACTGCCATGACAAATTTACCTCAAGGAAAATTCACCACCAACAATTCACCGTTACCATGCGATTAATTTGGTGACGGTGAATTGCTGGTGGTGAATTTTCCTTGAGGTGAATTTGTCATGGTGGTGAATTTTCCAACGGTTAATTGTTGGTGATGAATTTTCTAGACGTGAATTGCTGGCAGTGAATTTTCCTAGAACCATGTATTCTATCCTCTCCTCCATATTTCTACAAGAATAGTGGATTTATGTTTTCTTGAGAATCAGTATAACCTAAAGATAAATCTTAACTAGAAATGTTATAGCATATAATTGATTAGATAATACAAAAGAGAAATAATTAATAATAACTAGATAAATAAATGTAGTGCAATAGGCATATACTAATAACATGGCAACCATCTCTGTGGCTATTATCTATCCTTGAATTTTGATGCATAGCTAACTATCAAGTTCCCTATATTTTCTTCCTTCATCCATGGCTTTAATGGCTTACTAAATAGAAATGTCACCGCTAAAGCCAAACCTGAGATATGGAAAGAGGTCATTTGTTGAGTTTTGACAGATTTTGGAGTTTATAAATGTGATTAGATGTGTAAAATAGAAAATTAAGGGATAATTCTTGACCACTCTAAAAGGCATGTCCCTTACCTTTTATAAGGAAATAAAATCTAGTAAAGAGAGCACTGCATGCATTTTATCATACCATGTTTGAAATCATTCGATGGTTATATTATATGGTATAGTTTATAAAAAGATCATAATAGAGATATATATAATATTTATGATTATATATAATTAATGTGTTTTTAAATTATAGCATAAAATGGTTATATTCCAATTAAATATGATGATATAAATTTTTAACTTTTACAAGGAGAATCATAATCTATATGATTAATTAAAGTGATAATATGTAATTAGACATAGTAAAGGATAATAGACAAAATGAATGACAACCTCATTTTGCAACTTAATTGGCACAAAATGAACCCATTAGCTACTTTATATTGTAGCCTTACATTCATCTCTCTATCCATCTATCTTCTTGAATGCTATTGTGAGTTATTGGTAGTTAAATAAATTAATTCTTAATAAAGTATTTGAACAAGGGAAGAAGCCATTGGAGAAAATTCCATGTGTATGTTAGGAAAAAAATATTAGTATGCAAATTCTCTTAGATATCACATTGTGATTAGCATTTTCTTACTAGCTTTGATACCAATTGTAATGTCACTTTTCCTCCTTAAGTTGTTTAAGTATTAACAAAAAATTTAATAAATTAAATGTTAGAGTTAAGGTAATTTACAAGATGTAATGTTACTAAAATGATGTGAATAACCAATATAGATTATCCAATGTAACTATAATATGTAATAATTAGATAAATATTCTAAAATAAATAGTTAACATTGTAAATTGAATACACATCCATATAATTCATATAGATCAACACCAAAGCATATAATTAATATTCTCAATATATATTTTAGAGTCAATGGTTTTAAATACTTATATGAATAACAACACTTGGAAAAGTCGCTCTCACTCTAGGAAGATGTTGGTAGTATTGGCTCTTGCTATGGAACAATCTAGGATGAACAAAGCATATTATGATGCTCTACACAAGTGCAAATATCCAAGCCTTGGCCAGGACCATCCCAAGTGTACTATGTACCCAGGTTGGACACACTCTGTGTGTCCCCTTCTCCAAAATGTCCATAGCTCACCAACCACTTTTTTCTTCCTTCAAAGTTCTTCTTCCTTGAATGTTCTCCATGCCTTTCCAAGTCTCACATAAATGCTTTATATAAGCCTTAAGGGGTGGTTTCCAAACGATCACACCCTTTCACAAGGTTACATTTAATAATTATTTAAATATAAATAATTATTCTTCCACCTTTTTAAAAGAGTTTTTATACATATTCTTTATCAATATCTCTTTTAACCAAAGGATCACAATATCCTTTATTTTTCTATTTCCCTTTTAATTTTGAAGGGTTATTTCATAACTTTCTCTTCTCTTGGGGAAAAATTCACTTAATAGTTTGTCCAAGTTTAATTTTTCCTAAGGCTATGGTATGCTGTGGGGTTAATGCAAGGATGACACTTGCCAGCATAACACGCACTTGTGAGCTCCAAAGGCTTGTATTATTTCAAAGTCGTGCTATTCTGAAATGGTGTCATCTATCTAGTGGGTCCTAATTCTTTGTAGGGTTAGCTATGCAGATGGTCTGACAAAGTAGCTTCTAATTGGTCACACATTAGTGTAGAGACTTTGTATCAAAGATGAGTAGGAATTGTGCTATTGCAGTTTGGCACCACATTTCTTGGGCCCACCGTAGTTATTCAACCAAGGAAAATCTTAGTGCAAGCCCACAGTGTTAGAAAGGTGGGACCCTATTTTGGGTGCGAGATTGTGGAATGTTGACATGTGGAGCCTACTGTACACCAAGGTGGAAAGTGTTGTCTTAATTGGTGTGTTGTGATTGGCTCTAATCTTTCAATGCAAATAAAGGAATTTAAAATCTGGTTAGACCATTCAGAGCTGTCAATTTTTTCGTGCCAAGCTAAAATCAATGGTCAACATTCAAATTTTTAGAAGTAGTTGTAGTCACTTTGCTCGAGAACAAAAGAAGTGATGGTAGAAGTGACTATTAATGATCGATTTCTAGGTAATTAAGGAAAAATAAATACTGCATCAAGTGATCTTCTCAACATCTACTTTCATTTGCATCCAAAATTGTCAAGCAAATTGTGCTCTTTGCAATGTTTTTAATAGAACTAGGGTTTGCTCAGAAAATCAAGTAAGTGGCTATTATGTACTTGAATATGTTCAAATTTTATACATTTTTTGTCATTGATCTTGTACATGCCTATATAAGTTGAAATTGTGTGAAGAAAGACTAGAATTGAAGAGAATTTTAAAACTCTAATTGTGAAGAAAACCCTAACTCTACCTCTAAGTAAAAATGAGTCTTTTAGCTAGACAACCATTTACCTCAAAATGTGCTTTTGATGAGGAATTTCTTATGCAATTCCCTAGGTCATCAAAGATACCTACAAATATGTGTGGCTTGAGTGGAATAACATATAGACTACTTCAACAATGTTAGAGGATGTAAAGATGTGGATATACCAATCCGTAGCTGGTCATTATTTGAAAATTGGTACAAGAAGAGGCAAGCCCATTTTCCTCTTGTAAATGCCTGGTATTTAGATTTGGTAAAGCTCATTGTTCCAAATGAATTCATTAACGCTAATTTCATAAGAGTTGTGGCCAAACAGTATGATGTATAGACTACAAGGGTGTTGACAAGAAATGGTGCAGAAATGATAAGTTTTTTGAAGGGTTGCATCTCCAATGTGTTTGTTCTGAACCTAATTGCTAGAAAAGTGATAAAATTTGATGCCTTAAGGAAAAATATGAAATGTATAATGTTGCATACAAAACAATGTCTATCCCCAGACACAAAGTGAAGGGATTAGACAAAATGCCTATTAGAATTGAACAAAATGAGGAGGCTTCAATCTCGATACCTTTGAAGACTATTTCATCAAGACTTATCACACTTTATGTCAGGTGATGGGTGAGGATGCCAAGTTGAAGGTGCTAGTTCACTTCATGTTTATGGCAGCAGATATTCAAGACCCTATGGTGAATAAGTAGTTTTATTATGCCACATTTACTTTAGATAAAATGCATACAGAGATTGTGGCTATCAAGACCAATGAGCAAGTTTGAGTTCAAGTTGTTTTCTTTATTGTGCCACATGTTTTTGTATGTAGGAAGAGGATTATGGCATAAGAGTTTATAGGTTAAAGAATTTGATGAAAATAATGTCCCTCTCCTAGTCCAATGTTGGAACTACATTTGGTATAGGCATTTTGAGAATTCAAATTATGTGGTTTTTAAAGAGCAGTTTGTGAGAAGTCTGATAAATTTCTTTGGAGAAGACCATGTTAGGATACCAAAATAAATTTTAGATTTCTCAAGACTTGCAAAGAGGACTCCTGATTTGGGAATTATGCATAACTGGGGTGATTAGTTCCTGCACACCACCACTATTTCTTTCAGGATATATAGGTGTATGGTTAGCCCTCATATTTTACCAAAATTTGCTCCAAAAAGACAAGCAGATATTGAGGTTATTTGACAATTAAATGATTCAAAAAAATCCCATTTAAGAGGATAGAAGAAGGGATCTTTCTTCCTAAATTCTCTTAAGTTTTCTAAATTTTTGGCAATCAATAAGGATGGATTGGATAAAATCTACCCAAAACTATAGTATTATAGAATGGGCCTTGAGGGCACAAGGATCTTTGATCTTGAAGGTTTTATACATCATGTCAGAACAAGCATAAAAAAGAATCTCATTTATGCTTAAGATCTTATATGAGGAAGATGTCACAAGGAATTTCCTTACAATTAAGGAGGTGATTGAGAAAATAAGAAAGCGGGTAGGTATCATGAGGGATGAAGAGCAAAAATATAAAATGAACCCTAACTACCCAGGTGCCTTTGCTAATGAGTAGGATCCAATCTTGAGGATTCAAAAGATGCTTGCTATTACAAATACATTAATTGGTAAAGACCCAACAATTGAGAATAGAACTGCATATGTGAGGGATCCTACCATTCTATTGAAGTGTAGCAACCCCGGTGTTCTACTCAGTAAAATTCCAACATTTCATGCTAAGTGAATATTCTATGATGTCATGACATAGCAACCAAAATTTTCTTCCCATAATGTAAATTACATGCATAATTGAAACAACACTATTTCCAAACTTTCATTGCATTTCATTGTAATTTCATAAATCTTCCAAATACATATATATCATATTGAATGTACTTAAGTATAACATTCATGATTACATCCTTCCATATAAATGGTTACATGATATGTACATAGCTCCTCTGAGCTTCATCTGGAAATAGATATACAAACTGGTCCTGATGTCGCCGCATCAGTGCATACATTCTGAATGGCCTTGCTCATTGTGCAAACACTCTAGTTGTCCCTAATACTAGCACAAACATATGCAAACCTTTGCTACCAACTGATGAGGAGAAGCATCACTCAAGCACTTTTTCATCAACCATGAACTCATATGTGGTCCCCCACACATCTATTATTCGATAAATGGTCCTACCCTTCGATGAAGAGGTTGGTTGGTAAACCTCGTAGCAATAGCCTATCTGAGCTTAGTGTTGTGTCCTACATGACTAGAACTTGTAAACCCACAATCTAGGACTAACATGCATACATCTAGATCACAGTGAACTTGACAGTGTAAACAATGGCTACTTACACTACTTTGGCCAAAGTATTCTCACTCAGTACTTCCAATGAAGGTCATTCTATTCACATACACTTCTAATAAGATTGGTTTGGATCTTGACCGTTCATATACTATGCTTAGGTAATTTCCTTCCCTAGGTAATCCCTAACTTCATAAATAACCTATGTCCCTTTCCAAAAACTCTATGATATCTTATGGATATTCTCATCTTTGGTAATAATATAAGAGTTTTCCTAGTCCACTAGTTAACTTAACATAGATAACCATTCACTACAAAAGACAATCTAGTTCCAAGTATAACTTTATAATCTAGACAATAGCTATATAAGCTTCTTCTATTCATAGATTAATTATTCATAAATGACCGACTCTAATCAGTATTATATCATACTAATAAGTGGTTCTCATCAAGAGAATAGCCACATTAGTGATTGACCTTAATTGAAGCATAATCATAGCAATAGATGCTTCCCTTCGAGAGTGTAACCCTTTTAATAAAAGAGCTATTCAAAGTAGAGTCTTGTCAACAATGTGACTTCATTTCAAGAGTGTAAAGTAATTAACCAAGTTGGTACTTTAAATCATTAGGTAATCCCATCTACATTTCCAAACATATAGAATTCCATAAACTCAAATGATTTACACAACCACATGGGCGAGTCTCAATCTCAATATTCCCTCCCCAATGTTAGGATAAAGTCATCAACTAATGACTAGCCTGATTAAATAGGTTAGTCTAACCTCAAATATTCCAATCAAGACCGAATGTATAACCCAACCCAATAAGTTATTCCCAACATATAGGTATCAATGAGTATTCAAGTACTTATCCCCAGAGTAACCCACTAGCCATATAGTATATTCAAATAACTTAGCTATGAGTGACTCTTAAGCTACCCTTGTATAATCATATCTAGTATAATAATACTTATGACAACCAAATCCTCCTATCATGGAGTATCTGCAAGCACATCCTAAAAATAGTATAATAGCTTCTAATTCCTTTCCCAAGCATTACTATTTTCCCTAAATGCAAGTACTCATAATAGACAATTCAAAGCAATCATGGAAAATAATCTTTCAAAAGCTAAAGCAATAAAATAAGAAATATCCTCATGCTTATTTTCGCTTATACAAATGATTGACTATAAATCGGTTTCCCACAGGAGCAACTAGCTTATACTTGACTCCTTCAGCTATGCCACAGTAATCTCCCTCTCTCAAGTTGATAATGTACTTCACTCAATATTCTAATACTCTCACAAATATTCATAGCTCTCTCTCTCTCTCTCTCTTAGATTAAACAAAATATTGCAGATATGAATTGTAGAGAAGAATATATAAAATACTGAGCATAATGCATATGGGATGTATCCCAAATAAGTGAGTTTTCTCTACTATTTATACAACAAAAAAGAGGCTTATCACCCTATGGATTAGGCATGAGTGTTGACAAAAATCACCATGCATAGCTACTCACTCAACTTAGCTAAAAGGTGGTGCACTAAGAAGAACATACTCAACAAAACAATGCTACAGGTTGACCTCTTTTGATGACAACAGTGAAAGACTATTTCAAATCAACACATGATTGAAAGATATAATTCAAATGACCTTCTAAAAGAACATCTACAAAAAATAGGTTTCAAAGGTGACATCAAGGTAAATATCTCACTCTCCAACAGTTGGCGGGTTTCAATATATTTGAATTAGGGGTGATCCCACAATAGTGGTTTACAATTTTTGCCAAATTGGACATTGAAATTATTATTTTAAACTAAAACTACACATTCGGGCACCTATAGCGGCTAAACTGTGAGGAATTTGAAGATGATGCAAACTAGATTCTAGTCACATTTTGTCTTTAGATTCTAAAATTATTTTTTTCAAACTTTTTAAAATTAGATTGCACTTCTTTTTCCATCTCCCATGAAAATTGGTTCTTTTTAGAAAACAACATTTTTAAAAAGTGATGTGCACTGTATAACGCATAATTTTTTTACCATGAAGGATAAAATTCTAATTCTTTCGAATTTAGATTTGTAACTTCGATATCTAGTGCTTCCACTTGGTTAGATAGTTTTTATTGAATATTTTTTCTTTAATCAAGTTTCAGTCAAACCAATTACAATTTAGACATAGCGACCGTATAACACGTAACTTTTTGTATATATAGAAATTCAATTTTATTTTTTGTTGGATCAAGGACTTCAATATATGGTGCAATTATATTTTCAATTTTTTTTTTGATAATCATTTTTTTCCCACATATGCAGAACAAAGACCTTCATTTTTGATGAAAAACCTATGTTTAATAAAACTAAAAAAATACATAATAAAACCAAAACATATTAAAATTATATTTGTTGGATAGCTCATTCCAAGGACTACGATTCCAGTTGGGTTTGTGAAGACTCCATTTTCATCATCAACCCAAGCTTCGAAGCATAAAAATTTAGGTTTTTTTTGTGTTTCAAGGGGAGAATGAGGAATTAGGGGGGTTTGTTCGAACCAGGGTTCATTTGAACCCCCCTCAATATGCATTTTTCTTTTGTTTTTTTGGGTGGGAAATGTGGGCCCAATAATTAATGGGTTTGCTTTAACCCTAGTTCGGTTGAACCCCTTTTGGGTTTGGTCGAACCCCTAAAACCAATTTTTTTTGCCATGGGGTCATTTTTTCTCAGTTTTAACCACTATTGTGGCTTCACCCTTAGTCAATATCAAATATAAAACACATAACTTGCATCTACTAAGTCTCAGCATGAGTCGACTCATTTCATTTATCAGTTTTACCAAGTCATTGACTTGTTGTACATAACCTTTCATGCATTCCATTGTTGTAGATATTTACCAAATGACAAGGCATCATAGCATTTACTAAGTCCACAATGTTTCCACATAAGGCGTCGACTAAGTCTCCTTCACATATTGACTTAATGCTGCGAGTTACCTTGCAAAATACTTGTTCCTTTATACATGGGAAACATGGGGAATATTTGGCCTCTTAAAGTACAGTCATAAGTAATGTATAATTGACCTCATAGTTTGCCAATGGTAGTCAACTTCAATACAATTCATAATATTTAAATATATATAATCACATATACATATATATGTATATCAACATATGTATATATATATATGTATATGCATATGTATATATATGTTAATATATATTTATATATATCTCATGCCCACTATGTATGTATACATTTGATATTTAGTTGAACATGATCACATTGACATTCACATATACACTTATACATATATGTATATGCAATGTATTCTAATACATATGTTCAAGATATATCATATATCAATACATATATACATTTATATGTGTATTACTAAATACATGCATATACACTTATATATATATATACCAATAATCCGATGTATACATTCTTAGCAATGTAGCTACGTATATATACTCACAAGGAAGAATTCACTCAATAATAATAGTATATTATATACATACATACATATATATACATGCTCCTCTATATAAGCATTAATTCTCATGTGTGTATATGTATACATATACATATATCCAATCACATATATATTCATATCGTACAAAGCAATAAATCCATAATCCATTTGATAATTGAACGATTATGACTAAGTGATATATTCACTATATTAACACATGTGTTTATACACTCACATGTACATAAGGAAGAACTCACAAGCTCAAACAAATACACATCATCCAAGCATGCATTCAAAAGTAATCAAGACTCTTACTAATGCAGACACATCAAACTAAGAATGACTTACCAACTCCCAACTCAATGACTAGAATCAACCTTTCTACTATGAGTGTGTGTATAAGCTTAGATAGGTTACATTACTAGTTATCTGACCAATCATTTCTCCTGAGTGATACTTCCCCTCCACCTGGAGAAATGAACCTATCCCTGCAACTGGATCAACACATTTGCAATGGTAGTTAGACGTTCACAATAAATCCATATGCATCATAACTCAAGCATATTCATAAAGCAATAAATGTAAAAACATTTACTCTTCAAAGCTATATTAAACATTTATCAATACTTTCACATAATACATATTTTAGTACTCCACTCTTTTAGGCAAACATATCAAACTCATGATTGCATTTACTAACCTATTTACCCATGAAGGTAAAAGTAAATTAGTAATAACAAGACAGGATGTAACATGAAGCCCTATGTTAGAATAGAATGTTAATTTATTTTTGAGGAGTAATAGATACAATAATATAAAAGGTCATTGACCTTGAGGGTGGAGGAAAAGAGGTTGAGCTTGAAGATATTGCATAAAAATATGTAGAGCAAGAGGTTATGCAACCAATGTCTTCACCTTCAATAATTTTGATGCATGTCATGCCTAGTAGTAGAATGGATGTAAGTATGAAGTATTATAGTGATGACACAAATGATATTAGAACTACGACTTGTTAGCAATTATGGTAGATGATGATTTCATTAAGACCCAAGAGTTCAAACATTTTGTCATGAGATTAAAAATAGATGAGTACTAGAGGAAGGTCACTGAAGCAAAAGATAATGTTGACCCCTCTAAATGGGATGATATTTTTGAGAAAATATTGCATGAAGTAGATTTTAATGTGGGAAAATGACTCCTGGGGAAGGAAGAAAGCTAGTGCAGGATAGTGGTCTATTGTTGTTAAAATTATGCGAAACACAAGACATAAGATCAAACAATGAACAAAAATACCTTCCATGCAAGAGAACTACAAATAATGATTTGTTATTCCTCAATTAGAAAATGCTTATAGAATGAAAAGATTGCTTAATACAATGAAGGAGATTTCTTATATGAGAAAACCTTGAATGAGAAATGAATTAGGTCATGACAAGTGTTGTCATCTTATGTGATGAGATAAAATGATCTAATAATAGCTCACTCTAATAAAAGAAAAAAACACTCCTAAGTTTTCAATTAAGTGCATGAAATTAAATCAATAGGTAATAAGGAATTAAAGATTAATTAATTATTATCTAATGCATGATTACTCTAACACTTCCTTAAGTAAAAATTTAGGGAGTAGCTAAAAACCCTAAAACGTGAATGCATATAAAGAAAAGAATGCATGTGATCTCTTTTGATAGGAAGGCGAACAAAAGCTGAGAGGGTCTAGGGTTTGTGTGTGTGGCGGGAAACCAATGTGCACATAGATCTCAAGGCGTGCGGCCCTCCCCACCATAGGTTTTCGGGGAATTTGGCCTCCTTTTCCCTAAACTTTTGTCATTTTCTGCTTTCCTTTAGTGTCGGTGGAGTCTTTTTTTTTTCCTGTATTTGCTTTTCTGTATTGTTGCTTCGCCTAAGCGAAAGGTTGGCATTGACACTGGTGTCTTTTCGCATATTATGGAGGGGGGTTCGATACCCCCGCCCAAATAGGTTTTGAGGAGAGTTTTCAGGACTTGCAAACCCGTCTTGCGAAATCCTTCAAAGAGGTCGTTGCTGCACAAGCTTCTAAAACATTCGAGGCTCCTGTTGACACTAAGTTCATTGTGGATGGGGGATCTAGTGAGGATAGAGGAGGGGAAGGAAAGAACCCCTATGTTTTCCCTAAAGATCTTTTCTTGCATCTGAACCCTGTGATGAAAGAAACCATTTTTGGGGAAAGATCCAGATTAAAAGACTGCAATTTTTTTCGCGGTTGTAGACTTAAGCAAAATGCCTGCAAGAAAGTTTTTTGAGCATGGTTTTCTAATGTGTGGAATAATAAACTTGGCATTCACATTTCTTATTGTAGACTAATTCAAAAAGGACTATTTGTTATTTTCTTAAAAACTCATGAAATGCAAAAAAAGGTGTTGGATAAACCCTACTGGAATGTTGGAGGCTGTGCCTTTTGCGCCCTGCCTTGGTCATCTTTGGCTATTGTAGAAGAAATAATTGCTCTTTCTTTCCCTAGATGGGTAGTGGTAAAAAACCTCCCCCTTGAATTTTGGAGGCTACTTCAATAGCTCCTCGAACCAATTGGCAGAGTTTTTGAGGGTTGAAGAAACCAGAGCCATTCTTCCCAATCTTGACACGAAGGTCTTGGTTTCTCTTAGCCCAGGTGTCAAATTCCCCAGTTCCATTAATATTGTCAAAGATTATGTTACCTCGTCCTACCTTTTGTAAATATTGGGTGGGATAAATGCCTACTTCCTTTGTAGAAGGGAAGGCCACCTATGAAGAAACTACCCTATTATCAAGAGAAAAAAGCTCCCTTGGGGTCCTGCCAACCTGTTCATGAGGCTCCCAAAAATGGAGGAATTAATTCCTTGGTTGAAATGTTGGAATCACTAGGAGTGGGTAACAACGGGATCCCGTCGTGCCCTCACATGATGGTGGTGAAGAGGGATGTGTTGGGTCTCCTATGTGAAACGGTAGTGGTGAGACGCCCTCCATTGTTGGGGATGCTGTCGAAGATCTCTCCTTGCACATTGGCGGTGTTGACATGGCCCTCAATAACTCTATTGATCCCCTTGGGGATAATGATCCTAATCCTACGAATAGAGAATTTGATGAAACTCTTAAGGCCTAGCCCTCCCCTAGAATAATATCATCCCAAAAAGTGACTAGGGATGTCCTTCTATTAGAAAGGATTAATGCAAAACAAATTGTCCTAAAGAATCTCAAGTAGAAAATCCAAAATTCTTGGGGAAAAATAGATACGGGCCCAAAGGTAACTAAATTTCAATTAAAAAGAAAAGATAACCAATTCTCCTTTGAAAAAGTCCATTCTGGTCGAGTTGTGACTAGTGACAATATTTTGAATGGGGGCTCTAGGGACCCCTCAACGGTGTCGAGGGATTGTTCTTCCATTGTGGTAAATGCTTCTAAAGTGTAGGTGGAGGCTCCTCAATTGTGGACTAATTCTTCTCCCCCCTTGTTGGGTGATCCCTCTGTTCCCCCCATCTAGAATATCTCCCCCAGTCCCACCTCTGGCTAGCTATCTAGTTTTGAACAAGAGTGCACCACCAACTCTAATTTGGTTTCTAATCCCCCTCCCTCAAAGATGGATGAGGTTCCCTCAAGCTCTCCCACAAGAATTCTTAAAAGCAGAGACCCAGGGGTCATGGGTGTAACTATTGATGAGAATGTCATGTTGGGGCAGTTGGAAACTGCACCTAAAACAAAAAATGGTCTGGGAAGACCAAGGAAAAACAAGGGGTCAATAGCCTCGAGTAAGGAAGAAACAAGCTCATTAAGCAAAAGGAAGAAAAGGAGTGTGGTGATCCAATCCCCCATTGCCAAAAAAGGGGAGATGGACGAGAAGCTACCCAAGTGTTTTGAAATTTTCAAGAGTGACTAGAGTGACAACCCCATGACTGGTGATGATGAAGCTTAAATGTGTATCCTGGAATGTCAGGGGGCTTGAATCCCCTGACAAAAAATATATAATTAGAAGGTTCTTAAACATGGAAAAAAGTAAAGACATTGTGCTTCTCTAGGAAACCAAAGCTATTGGTTTCACTTGAAAACAACTTCAAGTTTGTATGGAAAGAGGCTTGCTCTTTCTCCACTGCACATGAAAGGGGCAGGGGGGCAACCATCCTGATTTCTAATTAATGGAATCAATCCATCATTGGTTCCGGGTGCTCCCCATGCAATAGAGTGGTGTGGGTGACCCTGAAAAAAGATGACAAGGAGTTTGGTGTTTGTTCAATTTATGCTCCTAATGATTATAGGGACAAAATCTCCCTTTGGCAATGGATTTCTAACATGCCAGCCTTCCCTTAGGTGTTTGGAGGTGATTTCAACATGATTGAGCATTCTGAGGACAAGTGGGGAGGGATAGACATGACCTGGAAGGGAAATGAGAAGTATTTTTTTCTCAAATTAAAGCACAAATTCAATCTAATTGACCCAATGGAGAATGGTAAAAAATATTGCAAGGATATCTGGTTTACTTGGTGCAATGCTCAAAAAGGTAATTCTAGAATTTACTCTAGGCTGGATAGATTCTACGCCAGTAAGGAATTTTTTAGTTTCATTCCCAATGAAAAAGGCATCAAGGTTTGTGTCCACCCCTACACCCTCTCTGACCATCACCCTATCAAAGCTGACCTTGCATTTTGTCAAGAAAATCCCATGGTTTCATCCAAGAACCGAGCCTTTATGCTCAACACCATGCTTCTTGAAGATGTTGATTGTAGGGAAGCTATTTCCTCAATTAGGGAAATTAATAAGTGGATGCTTAAGGATGCTACTGCCATCGAAAGATGGAACACCAATGTTGATTCATGGAGGAATATTTTTTAGATTATAGGGAAGAAAAAGGCTCTTGACAGTAGGAAGCAGGAAAACGAACTTTAGAATTTCCTTTTTGAGGCTGAGGCCAAGCTTCAAAAGGCCCTGGGTGACATTGCCTTAGGAGAGGACCTGGTGAAGGTCAAAGAATGCCTAAGAATGATACAAAATAGAAATATTAAAGGCATGAGGGTCTGATCTAAAATGAATTGGCTTAAAACTGGTGACAAAGGGTCAAAATTCTTTTTTAAATTTTTAAGAGAGAAAAATATAAAGGAGTAGATTGGGAAAATTTGGGATGGTGAGAGTCTCCTCAACTCTCAAGATGACATTCTGAAACAGTTTCATAGTTTTTTTAAGAGTCTCTTCACCTCTGAGGGGATGGGAATGATAGATGTAAGGTAAGAGCCTTTGTTGAGAGCATCATCCCTAGAAAGATCTCTAGTGATGATGTTGCCTCCCTCTCCGTAGAAGTGACTAAGGATGAAATTCGAATGGCCATCAACTCCATGAATAATGATAAATCTCTAGGCTGGGATGAGCTACTTGTTGAGTTCTAGAAGTGTTTCTCCGATTGGATTTTTGAAGACCTTCTACAAGTTTACAAGGAAGTCATTAACTGTGGATCCCTGGGTAAATCCATTAATAAGGGCATCATCAAACTCCTGCCAAAAGGGGGGACAAATCCATGGTTAAGAATTGGAGGCCAATCATTCTTTTAAATGTCTCTTACAAGATATTCGCCAAAGTGCTCGCCTTAAGGTTGGTTAATATGTTGCCCAAGTTTGTGAAACCTCATAACAAGATGGGAGGCTATGGAGTGGGCAAAGGCAACCAACCAAAGGGTCACTATGTTGCTCCTAGACTTCGAAAAGGCCTATGATAGAGTTGAATGGTCCTTCTTAACGGAATTCAAAGCGTTTGGGTTCCTTGAAGGTTTTTGCAAGATGGTGAACACTCTGCTAAAAGATGCCTCTGCCTAGATTGAAGTGAATGGGGAATTCTCTCAAGAGGTGTGGTTGGAGTGATCCATCCGATAGGGCTGCCCCTTGGCCCCTGCCTTGTTTTTCATTGCCTTGGATGCTTTGCATTTTATTCTAAGGGACCAAACACTCTCCCCAAGAATAAGAGGTATTAGACTTCCTAACAACAATGAGCTGATCAATGTGCAATTCACGAACGACACCACCTTGTTCATTGGTCTTGACAGAAACAACATGGAATCCCTGATGGTAAAACTTGAGCTTTTTCACCTTGCATCAGGAGCAAAAATCTCCAACTCTAAGTCAATTGCACTCAGATGGGAAGACTCCACTTCAGATTGGTTAAAGGACTTCATATTTTAGTGGGGTGGCCCTAATATACAAGTGAGATATCTTGGGATCCCCTTCGTTGTTAGTCGTAATCTCAAAGAGATATGGAAATGGATAAGTGAAAAGATTGAGAAAAAGCTGGAAAAATGGAAAAGACACTATCTTTCATTGGCAGGAAGGATCCAAGTTTGCCAAAAAAAAATTTCTTTGTACAACATATATAATGCCTTAGTTTGGTTTTTCTATAGTTATCAAATTAATGAGATTCATAAAAGAATTAGAGCATTCCTTTGGTCTGATGGCAAAGGAAAGACAAAAAAACATGTGATCAAGTGGGACTGGTGCTATCTTGACAAGTTGCAGGGTGGCTTGGGCCTAAAAGACTTAAGACTCCAGGGCATTGCTTTTGCCTCTAAGTGGGTGGTAAGATCATTGGAGGGAGGTGAACCTTGGAAGGTACTGGTCGAAAACAACATCCAAAATGCGGTCCCTAAACATGCCAAAGCCTGGAAAGGCCTTCCCCAATGTGATATTCTCATCAGCAATCATCCCATGACTCCATCTAGATCTTTGGTTGTTAGGAGCCTTTGGAAGGCTTGGGAGCACACCAAGCATAATGCTCAGTTAAAAAGCTGCAACATATCTCTCATTAACTCCAAATGCCAAAGCTTTTTTTCTATTTGGTGGAATCTCTACCAAAAAGGTAAGCCCCTTGCTCTCCTCCAAGGTTGATCAACTAAAAATTGGCATAAGGCAGGTATTAAAACTTTCAGTGATGTGCTTATGAATGGGTGTCTCAAAATTTTGGAGGCCTTGAGTGTTGACTTTGCTCTCCCCACTCTGCAGTAAGAACCCACTCCATCTTGGTTGTGGCTTGCTTAGGGGCTCTATTCCCCTTTGATGTTGCACTTTCTTTTAATCCTGCCCAGAACCTAGTGTGGAGGGACGGGGTTGAGCTGGTTAGCCTCAAAACCAAAACTATTTACAAAGATCTAAGCTCAAATGATGTTGTTCTCAAGCATCTCAACCTTTCTTGGAAAACATCTCTCTTGGACACTAGTTGGGCTAAAATCCTTGCAAGGGTCTGGCACAGCTGTGCTGAGCCTAAGAAAGCTTCTTTCAGGTGGATTATCCTTCTCCAAAGGCTTCCCTTTAAATCCAACACAAATGATATTGACATCTGTTCTATTTGCCGCACTCCTGAATATGTGGTTCATATACTTTTTGAATGTTTTTATGCTAAGGAAATATGGAATTTATTCTGTCAAGTTTTGAATATTTGGTTGAATGGTAATAATATAGATTGGAATCTAATCCTTTTCTGTGATTTAAATCTAAGCAATGGTTGCAAATTGTTTTGGAATTTTTTGACTAACGAGATCCTCAGGCACATATGGAAAGCAAGAAATGACGACAAGTTTAAGGGCAATAGGAGGGTTCTTACTGAGTCTAATAAGAGACTCACATTTTTCTCTATTGTCTTGCAGGTATCACTCCACATTGAAGTGTCTTTGGACAAGTTTGTAGATCTCTGTGGAAATGCAACAACATAATACAAGAGGAAATCATATGTGGGTATGCATGCAGACTCAATAGAAGAGAGACTGAAATATTTCTCTAGGCGTTTAGGGAGTTCTAGAAAGCTTTTAACCAGGCTAGAGACAACAGGATTTCAAGGCATAGGGGCACCTGACAACACACTCATCAAGAAGAAGACACTTTCTCAACTACTGGGCTGGCAAGAGAGGAAGTTGAAGAAATTGAAACAAGTAATAGCCATAGGGCTCATGAGAATAAAACCTGATCGCTAGTATAGTTGGTATCCATTTTTTGGTTTTCTTAGTATATGTTGGTAATGTTGTGCGTATAACTTTGTATGCTATCTATAAAACAGTGGGAATCAACATTTTAGCTGAAATTTATGGGTGCAACATATGTATAACAGTTGAAATTGTTGGGAATCGTCATTCTGGCTAAAATCTATGGGTTCAACATATGTATAACAGCTGAAACTATAACACTTTCTAGTTTTTAGCCTTAGGGCTGCTGTTGGTTTCAATCATGGACAATGTAACAACTTAATTACTTATTATTAATACAAAAAGAAAATAATGCATGAACAAGTCTTGAAAAATAAGGTCTAATGAGGTAGCCATGTACAAACAATCTAATCTCACACAATTGGAGAAAAGGAGAAAACCTCAAGGGAAAAACTCCTCTCCAAAAGAGAGAAAGGTGAATGAATGATTAATAAGCCTCCAAAAATGTGTCCCAAAAGGAAGAGGAACATAAATAACATCACTGAAGCATGAAGAAGTTTTAGACAACTGTCGAATGATGATTGTTATAGTGATGTAACAAAGAACCTCCTTTAAAACAGATGATGATTAGGATTAGGAAGACAAGAGTCTACATGGGTACCCCCAATGACACTACTCAAATTAGATGAAAAACAAAGGAAAACATATGGAATGAAGATAAAAATGGCACATGAATTTGCATGAGTGACCCCAACGACACTACTCAACATGCAAATAAAAAATATAGGTACCAATAGTCTAAAGAACACTGATCTAGTGATAATAGAAGGTCACCTCCAAAAATAGGAATCCAAGAGTGTCCATATGTTAAATGCTCCATCTCACCAAAATGCATGGGTAACCAATTGTTGCATCTACCTAGTATATACAAACAAAAAATAGATACATATATCACTCCAACATGAAATCAAGGAAGCATTAGCACCAACAGTAGAAATCCCCCCATAATATGGAAAATGGAGAGAAATTACACGTCCACTAAAATTGTGTCACTAAGAAATGCATGAAGGAGAACCAATAACATCTAAACATGCACATGAAATTACCTCAAATAAAAAGGGTGTGCAAACTAAGGCACACATGTATGAGGCAAGAATCACTAGGATTTGATGTTATTGTGGAAGGAACACTCACTTGACAAAGGTCATGTGCTGGAAAAATAAAGGCACTCACTACCTTCCCATGACACTTTAAAATATAATGTGAGTACAAAAGGCACAACAGGATGTGTGAAATCCCAAAAAAGTATGTACAACAGTGGAACTTTATCTCAATATGTCTATAAAAAATAAATTGCATGTAAAAGATGCTCAAAATACCCAAATAGGATAGAAAGTTGTATATACATGTAAAATAACCTAAAACAAGTCATCCCACATAACAAAAAGGGTTTCCAAGAGCTAAAATGTCCAAGTAATCACTAGAATGTGAAAAAAATTTACATAAAGAAAAATCTATTAAAAATGCATGAATAACTATGAAGATCTCCAAAAGACCTTTCTAATGCCACTAGAATCGCAAAAAAATAGAGAAATTGGTCAAAACTTGTGATCTCAAGAGTGAAAACAACACTTTTGACTTTGATAGGCAATAAAATGTACCAACAAAAAAAATTGAGAAAAAAAAATAGCACCATTAGATAGAGCTCAGATCAGTGTTTCAGCGATATCTTATTTGCCTGATTTCGATACCCGACCAAAAATTTATCGTGTTTTCCTCAATTCTAATTGAGTTGCAAAAATAAAATTTTTTTTAGCCCCCAGGGGCTGGGGACTGGTCACCCATAGGACCTAGTGTTGGCGCTGGGTTTTTTCAAAAAAGCCCCACCAACCTGCCATTGATGGAGTGGCAGATAGGTGATAGGGATAGTCGTGCCATCGTCTGCACTACTACCGCTAGTGGTTAGTAGGTCGTGGTGGCTGCTAGCTGCTGGTCGCTAATATAGTTTTGGCTGCTATATATAACAACAATGCTATATTAAAGGCATTTTTTTTTCAAAATTCATACAAAGGCTATATAATTCGCTATAGAAAAACAATTTTTCTTCAAAAGCTCTTGACAAAAAAACAAGGGAAATCTATATCAAAATTTGTCTGTTCTACCTCCTAAATGTAATGGTGAGGTTCTTTTCATGCCAAAGTGCACCAAAAAATCACCCAACTCCAAAAATTGCAAAAAAAACAATGAAGATTCTAGATTTGCTCTTGTAATCCTAGTTGAGAAAAAGAAACTCAAAAAAGGAGAAGGGTTCGTTGAATCCACACTTTGATACCATGTTATAATTGTTAGAAACATAAGCTACAAGATCAAATAACAAACAAAAACACCTTCCATGCAAGAGAGATGTAAACAATGATTTTCTATTCCTCAACTAGAAAATATATATAGAATGAAAAGCTTGCTAATATAATAAAGGAGAGTGCTTATATGAGCGAACCTTAAATGAGAAAGGGATTAGACCATGACAAGTGTCGTCATCCTATGTGATGAGACAAAATGATCTAATAATAGCTCACTCTAATAAAATAAAAAAACACTCATAAGTTTTAGCTTAAGTGCATGAAATGAAATTAGCCTAATAATCAATTAGATTAATTAATTATTAGCTAATGCATGATTAATCTAACAATTGCTACTTCTTGATTGGGATATCACTATTGCACTTGTTTTAGACGCAATAAGGAGGCAGGGTCAAGAAGTATTTGCTACTAAAGAAAAAGTAGAGCTAACCTTCTTAGGGTTAGGGTTTAGCCCTAAATTTGAGACCTTGGCAATATGTGATATGAATCCAAATATGAATAAGTCAAGGGTAGTCGATAGCATTTATAAATTGAAAGGGAATTTGATAATCAAGAGAGTTGCAAATACTCCTGCTCCCCAAGCTACATCATTTGCAATTAATACTACCTTATTTAGTCAATCCGTAGCCAAGAAGTTACAGGTTGATTTTGATAAGTTGCAAGACTAGTAAATGAAGGATTGTAACTCATTTTGAGAATTATAGAGCAGCAACTTTTATGTATTTTTAGTATTTTTTTCAAAGATTTATACAAGAATATGAAAAAATTATGCAGGTCATAAGTTGTGTTAGCCATTTTTGGAGTTTTTTAGTTGTGAAAACACATAGTTTTCTTTCAACAAATCTTGAAACATAACCTCCCTTTGAAAAATTTTGGTATGAGTTTGTCAAAAAATTGAGTTGTGCATAGAATAGAGCAATTTTTTAGAGAAATTGTGAGTGAGAACAACAAGTACGAAGTCTTTTCATCATTGGTGTATCACCTCCTAGGTCCAGTTTATCTCAATTTTAGTTTTCTATCCTTTTTCATATCAAACTAACAAACTTTTAGGAGGTCCATCAAGGGAACCAACCCTCTTTGGAGGTTTATCTTCATCATAGGCAACTCACAACTTGAAGATGATCTCACGTTTCACAAGATAGCCGAGTTTACACTTAGCTAAGGGTGCTATCCTCGTGACAATTGGCCATCCAAAGGTATTGGGAAAAGAAAAATGGTTGGCCTTGTGATATTCTTTTACCCAAATCTAATTCTTATGTTCAAAATATTGATTAGAACTCTCAAATGCAAAAATAGTAAGAGTTTGAATTCTTCTTCAAAAGAGTATTATAAAAGGTCAAACTTCAAGTGAGGGGCAAGTGAATGTCAAAGATACAAAATAAATGTCTCAACCAAAAAACCAAGACTATAGAAAAATCTTTAATGATAATACTCATTTTTTCATAAATATGTTGGTTCCCACCATATGGCCTAACAATGCTAATAGTTCCCAAAAAATGGATAGAAAACACACTCAATGTAATAATATCTACATATTTGCTCAAATATTATTATACTAAGGGGCCAAAGTTACATCTATAATTGAGAGTGGTGTTGGTAGTGTAATGGCTACAAACATTCACAATAATTTTTAACCATGTAATTTTCTTCTTCTTTCAAAATCAATTTGTAAATTAAAACTTGGAGTTAGCACTTTATGTTGAAAAGATATTAGAAAATATTCAATTTGATTCACATCGTTATATAAATAGTTAAGAGGTAATGCTGTTTCTCAAATTTATTAACATGTTGCAAATTTCACAAATTTTCTTTCCCTAGGGTGTTATGGATTAGCCCATTAGCACATTCCATTGTGGAAGTGTTTCTAGGTTAGATCTTATTTTAGAAATCTTCATTCTCTTACAACAATCTTTTTATAAATTTTAATTTAAAAAAAAAAAAAAAATTCTCTTTCTGTTTACAAATTGTAGACCCCTTTGTAAAGGGAGAGATCTATATAAAGATGAGAAACACTAAAAAATATCCTTCTATTAGTTTCAATTTTTTTTACAAATTCATGATATCCAAAATTATATTGAGAGATTGAGAGCTATTGACAAGATCCTAAGAATATGATTCCTAGAGCCATATACATTGGGCTTCATAGATCCTTGATTGTCTAGAAATAGAAGCAAGTTTGTAGCTATGAACTAATTCTAGAGGAAGACTATAATAGTTTACAATTTTTGGCCAAACTGGACACTGAAATAATTTTTTTAACTAAATCTTCACTTTCAAGCACCTATAGCGGCTAAACCGTGAGAAATTTGAAGATGATGCAAACTAGAGTTTTGTGACATTTTGTCTATAGATTATAAATATATTTTTTTCAAAAATTTTGGAATAAGATTGCACTTCTTTTTCCATCTCCCTTGAAAAACTAGTTTTTTTTTTCTTCAGAAAAGAACATTTTAAAAAAGTGACGCTCACCGTATAACGCATAACTTTTTTTTTCCATGAATGATAAAATTCCAATTATTTCGAATTTAGATTCGTAACTCTAATATCTAGTGCTTCCACTTGGTTAGATAGTTTTTTATTGAATATTTTTTATTTAATCAAATTTCGAATTCAAACCAATTATAATTCAGACATAGCGCGACCGTATAACGCGTAACTTTTTTTGTATGTATCAATTTTTTTTTTTTCTCTGTTGGATCAAGGACTTCAATATATGGTGCACTAATTTTTTTTTATTTTTTTTAATAATCTACTATTTTTCCACATATGCAAAACAAAGAGCTTGATTTTTGGTGAAAAACCTACATTCATGAGAAATAAAAAATAAATATAAGAATAAAATTAAATTTATTTAACATTATACTTTTTGGGAAGCTTATAATAAGGACTAAATACTTACAAAAAATAAATTTTAAATGAATTCATTTGATCCCCCAAAAGGTAAATCAAAAGTGGTTTTTTATCAACATTTTGATAGGTGTAAAGGAGACTCCGTTATAGGTATGGTTTAAAACTAGCGGGGTTCTAACTAAGGGGCTTTGATTTAAGGTAGTTTGATCAAACCCTCTTCAATTGGAATTCTTTAAATGGAACCTTTTAAGGCTTAAATCATTATATTTTCTAAAAATATGTGATTTCAGCAAAAATCAGTTCCTCCCAGAAATTGTAAACCAGCTTTGTGGGATCACCCCTTAGACTATATGGCAATATCATGGAGGTTGATAAATGGGTTTTATTGTGAATAAAAATACCAAGTGCAAGGAAATGACTCTATGAGTTATAGATAGTTCAACCTTCGATAAGTCCCTATAGTCCACTACCCAAGTCACAATAATAATGCTCAAAAGGTATTATAACTTTTTTATATTTTAAAAATATTGACTTTTTTTTAGCTATTGTCAAATATTTCTAGGACTACCTAATATGAATATAAAATACCCAAATATTTCATCAAATCCATCTTATATAGATATCTACTTTAATGCCTACAACTTAAAAATAGAATATCAAAGTTTGAATTTTACATATTCTTTAAGTTTTAGTGTGGAATACATTCCTTTGATTTTTTTTTATATAATATTGTTATATTTTTACAATTTTCTTATTCAATTCATATTCTATTGTATGATCTAGCTATTAAGTTTTCTCATCTTTGTGAGCTATTTGGAATTATTTTCTATCTTATCACTCACACTATGTTTAAGTTTGTTGTGTGAGGCTTCAAAATCTTTCCAAATTGCTCTCAATTTTTCCATTTTTTATTGGTAAATGAATGGTAATGGATTTTTTAGTTATTGCAAAATGTAAACTACTTGCCTTGCTAGCTTATAGAGCCAATTGAAATCCAAAACTACTACAAAATGACGTGTCTTTATAACACTCATTATAAAATTATTCAAATATGTATCATGGCATTTTTTTTTTTTTAGACTGCAGGAATCGGGTAGCACGACCCCCTATAAACTGTAGTGCGCCTGGTAAACTTTTTAACGTGACCGGCGGCTCTGGCGCGACACGCCCTCCGGTACCACGGGACGGGGGAGACTAGAACTCGTGACCAGCAGAGCCGCAACAGAATTACTTAGCCAACCGAGCTAGGGCCCCCGCCCATATCATGGCATTATTTTAGCATTTAGTGATTATTCAAATATATATCATCACTATTTTCAATGCGTAATTTTGCAAGTCATGGAAAAATCCATGATTGCAAATGGAGTAGTGATGCAAAAGTAGAATATACTTAAATCAAACTTACTCTAATCTCCATGTGGAAATATGTGAATAGTAGGTTTTTAAATTAGGCTAAAATATTCATAAATAACTCTATTGTTATAACACTCGTAGAAAATAATGTCAAAGAAAATATTGTGATATTCATCCATTAACATAGTTAAGCATAACAAACATATAAAATTAGAAAGAAACATATTAAAAAGTCAATCAATTTATAATGTAATTTCTAAATATTGAATTAAGGAAATTATTTTAATGAAAATGCATCATCAATATTAATAAATTAAAATACTTTTAAAGTTGCTTCATCTTTTAAACCCACCAAAATTTTCGTAAATAATCACTTTTGGAAGTCTTGAAAAGTATTGTATGAACATTGCCTTAATAGTAAAATAATTAATTTTTTTTAATTTGTTTGACAAAATTTTTGTTTAATTTTATTTTATTAATAAATATTTGTTAACTTCCTTGGTGCCTTCTTTCAATGGTGGAATTTGAATTTAGGGTTTTGTATGGGCTTCTAGGAAAAGCACCTAAAGGTGCTATTAGAGATAATTAAATTGTTATAATTAGTGATTGAATTGCTATTTTATCTGCTTGTTATTCAATTATATGAATCATTGAGCATAATTGGTAGGTGTGGTTTGTTTATATTTCTATCATAATTACTTGTATTGCATTGCACATGTCAATTGTTGAGATTTGAATATTTAAAGAAATGCTATTGATGTTCAATTAAATTAGATGGAGGGGTCGTGAGGATTTAAGAGCAGCGATTATGTGCATGGATAACACTCTTGGGTCTAACCATTGCATTGTAAGACATTACCAGTGAATAATCTTCTAAGCTATGTGGTATATGGGCCTCCATTACCTTTGATCATAGCACATAATCAATAACATTTTGTGTTCCATTTAATATATTCATTGATGCAGATACAAAAAGGATGCCACCTTGTACAAGATTCCAATTAAATGGCAGGCTATAGCCTTCTTATAAGAATCATTTGCTAAAAAAAACTTCCATTTAATGTCAGACACAATGGCATAAATCTTCAAGTGTATCTATTCGTTTTAACCTATCAATTGAATACACAATCTAAACATAGGAAGTAGCTTTGCCAATCTAAAAATAGTTTGGGTGTCTGCTTTGTGTAAAGCCTGTTATAAAACTAACGATCTCATCGTAAAATCTATCCTGTGAGTTTGATGTCCTTATTCTTATTCTAACGTCTGTGGCGTAAAGATTGCTTTCCCGTGCATTCTATGATCCTAAAAAGCCACCAAATATGTCCCACCAAACAATGAGATACATAACTACTACAAAATTGGATCCCTACTCTCAAATCCAATGCAATCAGTGAGACATGTTCATCTACATATTCCCCCCATGGTGATTTCACCTTGTCAACCATTTGTGAAGGACGTACTAATTTTTTCTCATTTTGTTCGCAACTTTGTAGAGGGTAGACAGATAAGCATGGATTTTTTGGGAATAAGCTCTAATTGAAGGTGTCAAACTGCTTTCCTCTAGGTATTGCCCCACAAAGCCTGTTGGAGGAAACATTCATATAGGTCAATAAGGACAAATTAATTATTTGTTATGGAATCAGCCCACTCAGCTCATTTTCAGACAAGTCCAGCTGCTCCAATGTTGAAATTTGCCAAAAGATGGGTTGTGTATTTCCTTGTAATTTGTCTAGCAACAAATTTGGCAGGCACACGCTACTGAAGCTTCCCATGCTTGGTGGCATTTCACTCATAAGATTGTTGTTTGATAAGTCACATATGGCATTTGCCACCATTACATATTGGATAGTATTCATATCCTCCCTTCGGTTCAAGTTGTTATCAGGCATATCTAGCCTGTCAATTGAGACCAAGTTATCTCTAGTTTCAACCTCCAACAATTTTGCTGCCAAAGACAGCCAGATGAGTAAGATTCTTAAATTGGCTAATGCTTATGTATACACTTCCAGTTAACTCATTCAGACCCAAAAATTCTATTCCATACTAGAAATTTGAAAGATTTGAGCTTTTTCCTATATACTGAGGAATTGTGTCTGTTAAACAGTTTGTGTGAAGATACCTTCAAGCTCTGTCAAATTTGTTATTATCTACGGTATGCTGCCAGTCAAAAGGTTTGTACCAAACCACTTAGATGTCAACTCTGTTGTCTTGTCAATATCCTCTGGAATGGTTAATGTGATTTTGTTTGCAGTGAGAATCCAGTTCTTCAACTCTGTGAGTTGAACGATAGACCAGGGAATGGTGCAATAAAGAAAAAATTGCACAAGTCCAAATATTCCAATGCAGTGATATGGAAGACTGCTTTAGGTAGTTTTCCTTCAATATGAATACCCTCTAAAGCAAGGGTAGAAAAGGAAAGATCCCGAATACTGTTGGGAAGGGACCCACTAATTTGTGTTCGGATTCAGATTAATCCATAATAGATTGCTAAAGTTTCCTATTTCTACCGGAATAGAACCAGTAAGATCCCCCCGGCCATAGACTGATAATGCAGAAAGCTTTCTGAAACTCTCCACTTCAGTTGGTATATTACCAGACAATTGCAAATTAGACCCCAAAGGTAAGACTTGAAGCAAAGAACAATTACCCTAACTTGGAGGAAAAATGCCTTTCAGCTGATTGTAGGGGAGAAAAAAGGCCCTCTAATTGTTGAAGTGCGCCCAATTCAGACAGAATGCTTCCTGAAAAGTTGTTGTAATTAAGATCTATACCGGACAGTTCAGTACAATTGATGAGAGGACGGATGGGAGCGATGAGCAAGGTAACTCTGATGTATATAATTATATATGATAGAATTTTCAGCAAACCCATTGCAGAAGATATTGAACCCGTGAGATTGTTGTAGCCAATCTCTAACATCTAGAGAGACATACAATTACTCTGAGAATTTGTAATGCTTCCCTTTAAAGGATGTCAAGGATGATGAGGATCTATAGCTTTCCCAGGCTACAAAATTCTATTGGCCCCTCATCAACTTGTTTTGTGCAAGTCCAATCCATTTTAAGACATGCAATCGGCTAAAAATATTGGAATGGCACCTAAGAGGACGTTAATGCTGAGGCCTAGTACCCTCAACACTTTGAACCCTCCAAGCTGTTGTGGAATCCTTACTTTGAAAGAGTTGATAGAGAGATTCAAGTTGAGCATTAAAGACAAACCTCCCAAAGAAGGAGAAGTCATGCTTTCCAATTGTAATTGGTGGAGGATTATCAAAATCACTTTCTTACGGTATTTTCTGCACCAAATAACTTTCCCCAAACACGTATGTTCTGAATTGTTTGCCTGCAACTGAACAACGAGATGGTTGTGTCAGTCATCACATTATTAATACCATCAGTTTCACTTACCATTATGGTTGTTGCTTCTTTCTCGTCTACCATGCATACCTTTAGGCTTTGGGAATGTCAAATATTCCTCCTATTTCCAACTTAATTTGGCTATCTCATGCATTTTCCCAATAAGCATATGAAGTCTTAATGTTATTGAATGTTGCATTGTAGGGCATTATTGCCAATGTGAAGGCTATCATAATAACAACCACATCCATTTTCCTTCCTTCTGTTTCTCTTTGTGAGTCGCAACTCAATTAGATTCATAGTTATATAAACACAAATTAGGGAAAGCCATTATTAGTTTGTTTCATTAAAGCCATAAATAAAAGACCTTTCTTCTGTTTAGAAATTCGTAGATGAACTATTATTCTAATTTAAAGAACTCAAGTTTCCCGAACCCATAATTGATTTCAAAATAATTGGGTCCAAATGTTATTAGAATGACATTTCATATAATATCAGGTCCATCAAGACAAAAAATTAAATTTGATGCTCAATGTATTTGGCTGGGGTTCAACTAGGGAAACATTTACCATTGCTTCCAGAGAAATATTTAAAAAATCATAAAGTGGCTTGACAACAGCCAAAATCTGCCAGTGGACAATAAGATTATGACACAACAGTAATGGACAACTTTTACTTACAGCGACACAAACAAACATTTACACGTATTCATCTTGATTCTTCACTGAAATTGTCTAGCTCTGACAACATTGGCATGCATCCAAGGCAACTCCATCGGTTTCCACCGAAAACCTAAATATGAAAATGTTTCAAGGAAAAGAAAAGGCATCTTAAACTTACAAAGGAAAACATACATGAACGACCTCCTACTATTAAACCTAAAAGAAACAGCTTGAGTAGAAGTAAAACCTATTCTCAGGCTTCTGAAACAAAACATGGAGCTTTTTATCAATACAGGAAAATTCAAACCAGATTCCGAGAAGCCCTTAGATCAGCTATATAATATGTTTCATGCAGATGATTTAGGCTTTAAAAAACTAATAGCTAATTACTGTTGAATTAAAATGGATTCCAGGATTGCAGTTCGCAGTAAGGAGAGTGAAAGATGCCATGGTGTCTTCTCTGTTCTGCCGCACTCAGCAGGGTAGTTAATGTAGTGTCCCATCTTATTTATTCTTCCTTCCCTGTGGTTAATCAATGGAAATACACAGCCAATATAGCTGAGATGAATCACTGATCTACAGGCTTACAGTACCTACTGAGAATATGCTATCAGCACAATTGACTGTATTTAATCCTTACTGTAAATAAACTTAAATCAGAGATTGAAGTAAATCCTTAATTTATAGTATGCTGTTGACATTCATCTATCACTAGTCTTCAAAAAAATTACAGTTATTTACATCAAATGACTGTTCTGAAAGTTCAATGCTGAATCAGATGACAAATTTGTAAAAGATCTCCACAGTTACCGTTCAATTATCAGACAATTCAACACACAGTATTTTAGTTATCCCTGGTATGCAATGTATACAGATACACCCAGTTTACAGATCAAAAGGAATGTATGTACTGTCTGATTTACTTCGAACAACTGAACAGAGTACCTCAACTAATTATTCCTTGATGACATTTCGCTGGTATGTCAATCACAGTTTAAATGCCCGACTCCAACAATTGATGCAGCTATCTCCCTCTTAAATCCCGATCTCAAGCAAGGATAGCAGCCTGTTGCGCATTTCTTCTTCTATGACTGCAGATGATGTGGATTGGGTGAGGGTCCTGATTGCTAGTAAAACAATATTAATTTGCTTCACAAATGCTATTATGATCGATATGCATCTAAATCTCGAACCAAGTCGCCTCTATTAATGTGTATGGCTGGCTATGATATCTCTTAGAATTCCTTCTAGGAATGATGAGATAAGCCTGATCTAGTTTGCAGCCACTCTCTATATCGAATGGGTTTACCTTCTCACCTATCTTCTCACTGTATCAAGATCTCAGTGCTTGCTCCACAAATTATGATGAAATATCCTCCAAACAATAAATAATGTAAAGAATCCTTCTCACTGGTGGCACACCAAAGTAGGTAGTTGTGGCCATCCAATAATGGTGGATTGCTTGTAATGATTGCAGTGCCAAAATCCAATTATGAATTGTAGATTTGAAAGGATATTTCTTTAATTACAGACTGAAAATGAATCAAATCTGCACATTGGTGATCTCTATGTGAGATCACTCCAAGGAATTGTTGGTTTTTGTCTTCCAATTCCAGACCTAGAGGGCTTTCATCCTCAGATTAATTGAACCAAAAATCCATGGTCCAACAAGAAGTAGAAATCAAATAATAGAATGTTTTCTCTATGGCTCCTTCTCCTTGCTTGGCCTCTCTTAGTGGGACTTTTCTGAAAAGACGTAACTCTTCAAATGCCCCTTGATTGATATTATTAAAAATAAACTTTAATTATAATAATATTACTCAATATTTTATTTGCTACGAATATTGCTTATGCCATATCATTATGGCTTAGCCTTTGAAAGCTTGTGCTATCCTTTCTTTACACTATGCCATCCTTTGTTATGACTGCACTATGTTTTAGAATGTTGCACAATGTTTTAAGAGGATCTTAAAATGTGTGGCATGCTCTCTATATATGCCCAATTGGAATTTTTGATACCTGCGTTAAATCCTTGCTGGTAATTGGAGGAGGTTTTGAAGAGGGGACATTACGATTAATAACACATAATTGAATTCTTTGTGCTAGCATTACATCAGCACTATGTATAGACAATTTATTGGAGATATTAGAGCTCCAAAATTGTAGGATTAAAATATAAGCAAAGAATAACAACCAAAGAAGCATTTATGTTTCAAAAGGTATGTGCACTCAAAACACCATGAATGGTGTAAAAACAACGCACTCTATGCCAAATCCATTATATCATTTAAAAGCAAATTAAATAAAAGAACACTAGGGCTACTCATTACACAAACCATCCGTGAAATGTAAATACCTCCCACAACAATTTTTCAAGGTTAATTTCATTGAATCGCAACTTTCAGAATCAGTATTTACTAACAATTTACACCCACCGTGTATCAATGTAACACAAAGCATCCGTGAAATGTAAATGCCTCCCACAACAATTTTTCAAGGTTAATTTCATTGAGTCGCAACTTTCAGAATCAGTATTTACTAACAATTTAAACCCACCGTGTATCAACGTACCCATATAAAAAAAATATCTGCTACAGTCCATTGTAGTGGGCTTTGAAACCCAAATTGCCGCTAATTTCATCAAAAGAGGAATGAAAGTGTTGAAAATTTCATAGTAGAAAAGTCATATTCTCCTCTCTTCACATCACAAGGCTGCTCTGTTGAGAAATTTTACTCTCCAATCCAATTATTTAACATCAAACTATGATACCAATTGGTCATACAAGGCTTGGACTACTACAATATAGAAATCTGAAATTAAGTGTTATTAATCTTGGAATTTCCATGAAGAGATTTAATGGATTTAAATTAGCAAATAAAAAAATCAGCAAACACCATTATTGCATCACAGAACACAGGATTTACATGGAGAAACCCTTGCAGGAAAAATCTCCACCAAAAGGAGAGGCCAAGCATGCATTAACTTTGAATTCTTTTTACAATAGTCTTACTTTCATTCTCCTCTTTGCCTCTAATCCAGCAACACCTGAGTACCTATGAAGAATCTCAAAACAACCAACTCTGTCTTGTTCCTGCAACCTCTTCAACCTATTTATTACATTCCTCTATTTTTAACTATTTAACTCTCTTCAGCTCTACCTTTACCACTATTGAAGACACCATTTTATAGAGCCAAAACCAAAGATGGCGCCTAAAATGCCTCTTCCCATTTCAAATCTTTGGATTGCTTCCCGAAATGTGAAAGATCTTCACAAATGCATCCCAAAAATCTTTGTTCTCCCTCTCCCAAGCACCCAACTTGGGGAATGACAAAGACACATCATATAACATTGAAAAGATTTTTGTCCTCGCTTAAAGATTTTTGTCCTCGCTTTCCCAATCACCCAACCTGACGAATTCCAAAATACACAAGTTTGGAACTCGTGTGTCATCCACTCTTTCCCAAGTGCTCCACTTGTAAATAGAACTTTAATTAATTATTTTTGACTTCACAAGCCTTCTTTACCACTATCAATGGACCCCTCCCATCATATTAATGTATTACAAACAATAGGTCGGGTTAAACATTACAAATTAATTTCCTATAACACCCTAAGTGTCTAGAGACACTTTCCAAGGCTGTTGGAAACATGTAAAATTACATAGGATTTACAAGGTAGATGGGACCTAAATCCTAACATGCTCCACAATCTTTTTTTCTTTGGATATGAGCAGCTTTGGGTTTTTCGATGACATATTTTTTCTCGTCAATGTGAGAGCCACCATCAACAATGATAGAAATGTTGAAAAAGAGCTCATGAATCCATTAAATGCTGAATCTCCATGGACTACTCACCCCGTCTGCAGTACTGCAGTAGATATTTCTGGTAATAGGCCAGAGACCAAGGGTGTTGACCCTCCATCTCCAAGTGAGTACTCTCCCTCTATGCTATGTGGCTGAGATGCACAATGCAAGTGGCCCTTGCAACTAATATTTTTTGTGGCATTTACATCACAGGATCAATCCCCATATATACCAACCTCTTCTTCCCGTTATCTAATATTTTTCTATGCCATCTTCTATTGAGGAACTTTATCATTTTTTGCCCTGACATTAATTTGCAGCAACATCTGACACGTTCTTTCAGAAATCTACAGATGAAATTATTTTCTAGAATCTATGAATGGGATTGTTTTGATGATTGTCCTTTAATCTCCACTGTCCAATCTAAACTGTAGATGTACCTGTTGCAAGACCTTATAATGTCCCCTTGCTGAAGTAAACACTGAACTAGTAGGTAATTCAACAGGACTGAGTTTTGACTGAGTCCTCGTTGGCAAGTAAGAGTCAGTTTGTCAGTTAGGGTGGCGACTAAGTCTTCCTTTTGAGGTGGTTTAGCCGGTGTTAGATAGTTTGATTTAGTAAGGGTTGCTGCAATTGTGGCCGTACACATTTCTAGTTTCAATCAGCAAATAGGAAATGTTGTTTAATTAACTACCTGAAATTGTGGAAGTTGTGATCAGTTAGGATGCAGTCCCATAGAAGGGCTTCAAGAACTAATTTCATGGAGCAGGGGATCTCATGAAACAATTTTTTTTTGCTGCAGTTTAAATTAGAATCTCTTCCAAGTAAATCAGAGCCCCTACTTTTTAGTTTTCAGATTTAAGGGGGTACATTTGGGCTGAGGCTGCAAATATTCTCCACCAGCTTAGTAGATTTCGCTGTTAAATTTAGATCTCCACCAATAAATTTAGGAATAGTTTTTGGAGGGAAAACTCTTGTCAACCACCAACTTCCTAAAATAATTCAGCTAAATTATTTAGCATTAGCTGTTGTTTAAAAAACTAATGAGGCAACACCCAATGAAATATTTTAGGAGGACCCCCTTCCATACTGCAGCCTTGGTTACCACCAAATGTGGAGTTAACTTCCCTTGATTCTGAAAGCGATACAACTACAGTTTTTGGTGCCTCGGATAAAAACCGCTAGTGTATTCTACAGCAGTTGCCAAGGATTTTAAACCTTCAGCGACCCTCAGTATTGCATGGTGACAGCAGTTAGAGTACAGTGCGGGGATCTGCAGGTAGTCTGCTAGCATATTCCAGATTCTGGAAGCTCCAGTCAAAGAGTGTGCTGAGTACGCCCAGTAAGTAGTTTGAATTAGTTGTTATCTCTATTGTATGTGTGTGATTATAAAAGAAACACAAAACAACAAAAAAGACACCATAATATACTTCTATTTCAGTTGTTAAGACTCCTTTCTAGGCCTATGTTATCTATGTTTTAGACTAGATTGCTTCAGTTTTTTGTGTGATTTTAGCTGGGAATATTTCAGTTCTTCTTACAGAAGGAAACACATACGAGCATTAAAATATACATATGTTAATTGCTTTGAGACAGTCATGCCCCTTAACAAAATTATATTCGCTTATACTTGTCCTCATCACTTGGTGTACATGTTGATTTGCATGGAAAGGCACCTAAGCACACATGTTTTTGATTGTTTTCTATTCTCCCACACATGCATCCTCATCACAAAATGCGGGACTGCCAAGGTATTTTCAGGAGGCAAAAAGGCTTATTTTAAGGATAGCAAACCCCTACCTGTTGCATTCAACAAAGCCCAAATCTCAGTCATTTTATATCAGCATTGAATGCATACATTCATAACATGTTATTAAGGTTTGGGGATACTTCTAAAATTTTATTCTTAATCAAGTGGCCCTTTGCCTATTGGTGAAGTCAAATGGGTCATAAAAAGCCCACTAGGGATTAAGTCTTGCCAAGTGAGAAGTCCAATACAATGAGAGATGAGACCAAAGTTGTACCCCTAGTTACTCCTCAATCCCTAACCCTTAGGGAAAAGAGTGTCCATGGCACACTTTTATTGCTTTAGAGCTACCATGCCCACTTGGCATTTATGTTGATTTGCATAGAAGGGCTAGACGTAATTTTGATTGTCTTCCATATAAATCTTTATCTTCATAATCGAAACCTCTAAATTATCAATATTAGTTGACATTGCATTCTTTCAACAAAAATTCTAGTCGTAGAACACCCTTATAAAAGCTGGGTTCAAAAAAGAAAAAAACACTTAAATTATGTTACAGGGATTTACTTTTTATAGGACAATGCCAGGTGTGATGCATGTGACAATGAACAGTAACCAGTATTTACTCTTAAAACTTTATCTACAAATGTGAGAATGCAAAATCTCTTGGAATAAATAATTAGAGAAGCACAGCAAAAAGAAATTCATTTTGGAGAGCAGAAAGACCCCCACAAATCCTATATACAGAATTTAATCTAAGCTAGACATCTCTAGGTCTTCAAATCCAGATGTCATCAAATAGTAGTGTTGGATGCCCCATATACCTTCATAAGAGTACTGCATCACCCACCTCATGTAACCCCATACTTGGGATCCAGTGTTATTATTGTAAATATGAGTCTATGCCTCTGCAACAACAGGAAAATTTAAACACTCTATATGTCAAATTGTTATCAACTCTACTTGTAAGATGCCATCTTCAATTGCTCAGCTCTCCATAGAGTCTCTACTGAGGATTTGGTGGCCTGCTGTTTGCTGCCGCTACCCTTGATCCCCATTCAAGCAACTCTTTGCTTGTGTCATCTTTGTGTACAATAACTTCAATGAAGCATAAACAATCCTTTTTAGGTCCCTGGGCAGTTTTAATAGCCTCAATAACCTCTTCTTCTGTCTTAACCTGCAGAACAAAATTTATGATTACAATTAAAAAAGAGACGCAGCAAATACTAAAATTGAGCTTAAAAAACATATGAAACTAATTACATGCACCAAAGTAACGATCTATGTTCCAGGAAAAAGTCAAACCATCTGAGGAAAACATGAAAGAGGATCTAACAATAATTACTTTCTAAACAGGCAGTATAATAAAGATTTGGTTGATTCACTTCCGAAAAGGGAAGTGATTGATTGGTCTCAAAATCTCTCTTTGCACCAGTCCCTCAACGGACCAAGTAATATGCACTTTCACTAATATAACCAATAAACAAATAGGCATTTTACCAAAAAATAGTTTACTCCTTTACTCCTCATTTGAAAGTGTGCAAAAAAACATACACTACACATCTGACAACTAACAACAGATATCAAGTCTCATCTACATGGATGAGTGTTACAAGGAAAATATTTGACTAGGAAATCAATCAACTCCAACAAAAGGTGAGATGGACCATCAACAACACTAAAGCACTCTCATGTATAATTGATTTAATACAACGAACAAGAACCACCTCTAGGAGTTCCATTTTAGTCACATACACAATTTTAGGTATGGTCAAGAAGAACATAATGAGCTTTCTAGCCTCCCAAGAATTTTTTACAAAAATTGAGACAGAAAAATAAAATGGAAAACAGAAAAATATCAGGTAAAGAATGTAAGAAAGGATGAGGTGACCAATACGACAAAATAAACTGCAGTATTAATGCAAATAGAAAATACCTTGGTAGTCCAACATTTCCCTTCACCATTATGAATAGCATCTACTAAACCAGTGTAATTCCAATTCTTTATCACATTGTATGGTCCATCATGGATTTCAACCTCTATAGTATATCCTCCATTATTAATCAGAAAAATTATACTTTTCTGCCGATATCGAATCATGGTAGAAATATCCTGGGCAGTCACCTGAGCAAATAAGAGGGCAAATTGTTTATAGTCAATTCAATCTAATAGCATCATAGACTTGCAAATGCATAAAACAATCGTGAAATTAAAATGAGAGGTTAATTTCCAACAAAGCAGATAATCTATCATGATTCAATTTTTAAATATTATAAGTTTCTTCCAGAAACTGCTATTATAGCTCAACAACAGTTGCAGATTTATGAAATAAAGGCCCCTGCATCCACACCTGAAAGCTTCCATCACCAATACAGGCAATGACCCGCTTTTCTGGGATTGCTTGTGCATATCCCAAAGTAGCACCTACAGACCAACCAATTGATCCATACTGCATCTGGAACTCATACCTGCAAAATGATCAGAGAATTATCATTAAATCATGCACTACCCATAAAAATCCCAAACACAACCAGTGACTGGTTCTGAGGTTGAAAGACTCATTTTACATCATGCAACAGGGCTTCAAAGACTAAACATGATAACTAGATATTGCAGTGAATTGTAAGCACTATTGTCAGCACAAAATTAAGAAATCCAGAAGGTTAAAAACTTAAAACTCCTCACAACAGCAAACAAGTTATTACTGTACTCATAAGCAACATTTCAAGGGAAATATATTTTAATTTACCCGCATCCCTCTGGCAGTTTAAGCTTCTGGCAATTGAACCAAGAGTCACCAGTTTCAGCAATTAAAGCTGTATCGTTTGATAACATGGCCTGCAACCAATTATTTTTTACCTATAAATATCATCTAAAGGATTTGCTGCTAGTGTACTCCTAGAATAATCAGAATCAAACAAACGATTGGATTATTGAATGATCACAAATCATTTTAGATGTGGGCTTGTTTATAATCTTACCTGAATGTGTTTGAATAGCACATTGACTCTTAGAGCCTCATGTGGAGCACCTTTCAAGGGAATGCCTTCAGGTACAAAGATGCGCTGGTAATTCTCAAAAGCTGTTTTGTTGTGCTTTAACTTCTTTGCAAGGGCTTCTAAGAAATCTTTCATTAGCACACAACCAAAAGTGGGTCCATTTGTTACAGTCACCCTATTAGGCTGTACAATTATAGCTTTCTCCTTCTTCAAGAGCAATGAATATCCCACTGAACTATAATCATTAAAAATAGGCCCAGCGAACAAATATGCATCTGCAGACTCAACTATTTCAGCACAGAATGCGGTACTGACTGCACCCCAGTAAGTCCCTATGAAATGTGGATGGGTCTCTATAACCTGCCCCTTAGCAGATGGCATTACAGCCACGGCATAACCTGAAGCATCTGCTAATTCTGCAAATGCAAATTTTGCCTTTGCAACCCTAAGCTTTGGGCCTCCAACCAAGACTGGCTTAACCGCTGCGTTTAGGAATGCTGCAGTCATTTCCACAGCTGCTTGCAAGCTCTGTGGATTGCTTTGCCTGTAATTCATGCGCCCAAGAGACAAAAGCATTAAAAGATTATAAAATATTGCTACAACTACTGTCAAAAGAAATCAACAACTCAAGGTTTATAAAATTAAACAAAGATTCAGTTTATATTTGAAATCTGGTATAAAATGGAAGAAGAAAAATCGCAAGAATAATAACACATTTATGGAGAAACTGAGAGACATGCCAAGCAGAAACTGCAATAAAAGATTACAAACGCAGAGTTGGATGGAAAGTGATATGGTATCAGATGGCAAATTTCCAAGATCCTCTGATACAAATGCAACTAGATGGGGTGATATAATTATAAACATATATTTAATTATTTATACATATAAGGGTATAGAACATAACTTTTAAAATATTTAAAAGATTTTTGAATTTTTTATAATATTTATTTTGTTAAATTATGTTTGTCTCTTTAGTGATTTAAGTATGCCCGTGTAAGAACAATTATTTTTTTAAATAAGCTTTATTTCTTTGTAATTTTTTAATCTTATTTCATAAACCCTTAACCGAATAGGGCACCAGTGTGGTACCATATCCAGAAGTATTGAATATGACTAAAATATTGACTCATCTATGAATATGAGCCAATACAGCGCCCAAGAGTACCAAATCAGGTATGTACTCTGTATCCGAGAGTAGCAGATCAGACATACAGATACATGTATCTGGACAGGGAAGGGGAGGTATCCAGTAACACCAAACAAAAATGCTTCATAAAAACGTTCTATATATTCAAGTATGCTAAAAACAAGAAGTACCCGAAATTTGATAAAATCAACCAGCAGTTTTCATTATAGTTGTGAAATACAATAAAAAAAAACTTAGAGAGCAGATCCAAGAATTGCAGTTAGACTGTAATCTCTAGCCAAGAAATTCAATGTTTTGGACAAATATTTAGAAGATAAATCTAACTCCTATTTCTAAACAATTTAAGCCCTTAAATTCTTCATCACATCTTCTCTGGACATAACCCAAACCAAAGAGGAATCACAAAGCAGACAAACCTCGTCAAAAGTTTTCAAAAACGGACACTAATATAGTAAATTTCGGAAGTTAAAATCACTGAAATGGGGTTAATAAAAGTTTGAGGAAAAGAAAAGAAAGCCCACCTGGGCGTCAGACTGTATGGAACAGGTTCATGACAGAATGTGTGATGGGGAATTGCAGGGAGATTACAGCTAATGCTGATATACACTGGTTTGCTCTCCATAAGTGCTGTGGATATCGCATGATCAATGAGCTCGTTGGCATCATCCAAATTGTTCACAAGCACCTAAAAACACAGATAAAAAAGAAACACGGTTCACTTTTGGGAAAGAAAAATCGGAAACAAAAAAGAAGAAAAAACTGTTTGAAAGAGCAGGCGGGCACCTGGGCGCATGTGATCGTCTGAAAGCAGCGATACTCCTGGCTGAAGTCAGGAAGGCCAATGGTATGATGAAGAATACGGCTGGTGCCAAAGTCGTTGGAGTTGGGCCCCCCAACTATGCATATGACCGGCAGATTCTCGCTGTAAGCCCCCGCAATGGCGTTGATCACAGAGAGGCCGCCAACAGTGAAGGTGACAACGCACGCTCCCACGCCTCTGGAGCGCGCATAGCCGTCGGCGGCATAGCCGGCATTGAGCTCGTTGCAGCACCCCACCAAGTTCAGCTCAGGCTCTGCGATCAGATGGTCGAGCAGCGTCAGATTGAAGTCCCCTGGCACTGAGAACACGTCATGCACGCCCACCTGGACAAGCCTTCGCGCCAGGTGGCGCCCCAGCGTGGCAGTCCCCGCCGCCTTGCCAGCCCCCTGCAGCGCACCGTTTACAGATTTGTTGCACGGCGGACTTCCCACATCATTGCTCTCAGGCCACTGTGAGTTTACGTCTCCAATGCTTGATTCCATCCCCGTCAAATCGTAAAGCCAAAATGTTAACCCTCGGATGAACCGGCTAAGTACCTAAATCTTGATCTTCTTTTAAAGTTCACTGAAAATCGGATATGAATTGTTGTGATGTTTTCCAAAAACGATGTCCGATGAGGAGATGGATTAGACAGCGCTGAATTTATAAGTGACACAGTCTTAGAACGTGTGTCAGAAATTTTGTACTGTTTTGTAAAACCGGAATTTTGAAACCGCGGAAAGATATGAAACCCGTTGGCTGACGTTCCCGATCCGTAGTTTTGTGGGGGTATAAAAAAAATATGATTAGTGCGACTGCGTGAATGTCAAAAACAGGTTAGACGGTTTTTAATGTCGATAGGCGGGTTTTTCCAACAAAGGAGATTCGTTCTTCTAGAGTTACCACTTCAGCGTTTTGATTGTGCTTTCTACTTGAAAACATTCTTATTCTGAAACGGTCTTCAAATTTTGGGGGAACTTGAGCTCTGCATTTTATTGCCACATCACCAATGTTGATATAATGTGTCAGACGTTTCCTTTTAAACAGTGATTTGTGGCAGTCAACTATGACATCCGAATGTTCATTAGGTAATGAATGAATGAAAGATTTTAATGACGTCCACGAGACTAAACAGCGTATGGGACCGAGACACTCAACAACTTAGTTTGTCTCCAGACTCTTCTCCAGATCAGATCTCCTGCTATTAATTTTGACTAGGAGGCTAGCCGTCTGATTTATCTTATCTTCCTCAAATAACTGCTGCATATTGCCCACATCTGAAATACTTGAGTACTGATTACAGATATTTTCGTACGCTGTGCATTCCATGACGAAGTGCCACTCCGTTTCCACCACTCCCTTATTACAAAATAAGCACGTTCTTTCTTCCCAAGTTTCCTTAGGAGTCTTCCACCTACCAGTCTCACATCTAAGATGGTGGGACCCCGTTCTCAATTGAGCAATTAATAGCCTCGCTTTCCCTTTAATAGTTGCACCTAAATATGGTTTTTCACCATGTTCCTTAGCTGGGTTAAACTCTTTGATGTAATATGCTTTTTTTCGTCCGATCTGATTTGACCACATGGCAGTCCTGAATTTTTCCTTCACATAGATTTTTATTTCACTGTTGGTGTCAGGGCAAACAAAACAGATTGGAGTGAGTTGTCATCCTTTGTGGAAGTTCTTTTTTTTAATAAAAAAATTTGGTGGTAAACATTTTTTTATCGAAGTATGAATTGAAAGTTTATAAAAGGGAACCCAACCCAAACAGTCAATTAGGACTCTTTTCAATGGAAATGGCAACGTTAATTCGTTTATTAGGTTATTTGGAGAGAATTGAGAATATGGGGAACACCGATGACCCAAAATTGTGGTGGAAGAAAATTTAACTAGAAGGAAGAGCATGCGGATGAGGCAAAATGTCAAGTGCATGGGAAAATGGGGCATCAACAGGGGTGTCCAAACACAAATGTAGAAATGAAAAGGTATGTAAACGTGAAAGTCAAGAATATCATGTGGTTGAAACAACTTGGTCGAAAAAGAAAACACTATATTTTGCATTTTAACCCCACTCGTGATCACGAGCAAAAATACTACGTGGGAGTAGATATAAAGTGGAAGGCTAAAATGCTAATAGCCTAGTTACGAACTAGCTCACACCATTTCAGATGTGAAACAAGAAGATGGAAAATACCCAAGGAGGAGTGAGCAAATAAGTTTGTTGTTTCTGCTATTTGGGTTTAGTGGAGACATAGTGGCACTACATTATGTAGTGTAAGGCGTACAAGGACATCCAATATAGTTACTCAGATTTGCTAAATGTCAAATCGTTAGCAATTTTGTTTAAAGAGGAGAAGATTGCAAAAACAACAAGTTACCTGATCAAATACATAGTAGAAGAAACAAAATCAACAAAGAGTTAGAAAACAACAAGAAGTAATTGGTGGGGTCATCGATGTTTTGTTATTTTGCAAAGGCGGCTTCAATTCCATTCCTTGGATCCTGTAGGTTGGCTGATCTCATGGGTGTAATTAAAAAATTCATTCATTCATTCAACAATAACACTTCAATAAGAATATAAACCTTGGTGGCAAGAACCACTACATCAACACTATGTTGTTACACCTTTTTATTTTTATATTTTTAGGGTATTTTTTATATTGGTTGTATTTGTCAAATGTTTGAACATTGGTGACAACAACCACAACATCACAATTTAACCACCACACTATGTAATTACATTTTTTTAATTTTTAGAATACTCTTTATATTAGTTGTATTTGTCACCTCCTCCAATTCACATAATATATATAAACTTTCCCTCCTAGCTTGTATTTTCATTCACCTAACTTCATGTTTTTGAACTCTCTAATAATATTTTATCTTTTGGACTATTTGTATTTTCTCCTTGGATTCTAATTATGTAATGGAATTTTTAATCTTTGATCATTATATTTACAGTTAAATTGTTTCTATTTTTGCACTAGTTTCTCAAATTTCATCTATTTTTCAAATTAAAACACTTTAAAATACTTCTAAATTTTTTAACACATTCATTGAAATATTTAGGAAGCCCCCCTCCATAACATTATAGTCTTAATCTTTAAAATTAATGAACCAATAAATAAGCATTTTTTTCCTTATCTTTATCTATATGATTATTTCATCTTATTTTAAAGCATCTCTAATGCAAAATAGTAATGTAAAAAACTAACAAATCAAATAATGAACTTTAAACACTAAATACTCAATCTTAATAAACTAATATACCTATATTAGATAAATCTACGTAAAGATGCAAAGAGATATCATTGTGAAGCATCTCTTGCTTATGTCACAAATCTATTAAAAAATACTTCATAATTTTATTTACTTTTATTATTTTTAAATAAAATACATAATTTTTTATATTTTACTTAAGAACTATTTTAATATTAAATGACATCATTCATGTTATGTTAATTGTTGAATTTTAATATAATGATATGTAATGACTATTAAATTTAAAGTAAAAGATAAGAATTTTTCTTTTCCATTATAAATATCTCTTAACATAATTATTTAATATACTTTTGTTGACATCTAAGATTCCATGAAAAATATAAAACAGGGGAGGTGGATCACAATTTAACCTCCCAATCTTTAAAAAAAAGGCAATAATGTTGGTGAATATTTATTATTTTATTTTCGAATTTCTATCTTTAAATCATAATTTGTATTGGGTCATGGTTTGCCTTTTAATTCCAACTACTTTCAGTCAAATTTGAGCCTTTTTAAGAGCCTTTTTGGGTCAACCATCATGCAGATTGAGTTTGCAACTATTTAGGCCAGTTTACATCAATTCTGACTCCCCTTTTCATGGATTTTCATCTTTGCTCATGGGAGAGATATTTGGAGATATTTTTTCACTTTCAGTTAGATGTTAGTGCCACCTCTTGGCATTTTGGAGTTACCTATTGTATATATTGAAAAAGACTTAGTCTTTTTCCCCAATTCTGGCATCTTGCCTTTACATTTTGCAAAGAGAGATTGATCTTGTAACTCACTTTTTTATAGTTATTAATATATACAATAGCTTTTACAGGTTATTTAATATTGTTACTTGCAGAGTTTGCTTCAATTTTCTTATTGCAATCAAGTGTTAGCCTTCTCACATTTAGGTGTGTTGTCTCTGTTGATGATTTGGATGCAAATTTAATGAGTTTTAACTCTCAAAACCTTTAAATTTATGTCTCATTAATGGATGCATGTACACAAAAGAAAGTTTAGTCACAAGTCATAGATTGTGCTATAGATTTATCTTCCCATTAAGGTTGTGAAAACATTATTTTCCTTCATAAAGGATAGATTTTTAGGCCTTTTTGTGAAAAATTTATGTGATTAAACTATCCAATTTGAGTTGTGAAAACAAATTTTATGAGAGATAGTTGTGAATCAAGTTGCTCATATTTTCCATTTAGGTACATCACCATAGTTTAGGATTCAATTTATCCATTTATTTCAAAGCCTTTCTTCCCTTTACCTTCAAGGTTACCAGTTATTCATTAGAAAATCATAAGGGATCCAAACCATAATTTGGAGATTCATCTTCACTATGAGCATACCCACAGGCTCGAAGATGTTTCAATGTTTCATGAGATTGTTGAGCGTATAAACTTAGGATCTAGGAGCAATCTCAGATCACACTCTGTGATCCATCATCAGGATGAGAGCAGAGAGCATAAGGAGAAAAAATGGTTAGTTGCAGACTAAAATCAAAATTTAAGGTCAAGGTGAAGGAGAAGAAGTTTGCACAAAAGCTAAGGAAGACAAGACACAAAAACATTAAAAAATCAAAAAATTGAACAAGATAATGAAGCAATTCTAGAAGAAACATTAAGAGGTAAATCAATCCTGTGTTCTTATTTGATTCACCTCTTAATGTTTCTTCTAGAATTGCTTCATTATCTTGTTCAATTTTTGTTTTTTTTAATGTTTTTGCGTTTTTTCCTTGTATACACTCAAATTTGGTCTGGAGAATTAATTATATACAAGTTATTTAATTAATAATCTTTAATTCTTCAACTTATAAATAAATTGAAAAATTTATTTATATAGTTCATTTTCTCTAATTCTTCCTATCCTAAATCATTTTCTTCATGTCTTAATTAAATGAACAAATTTAATTAGTTTGTTTTATTTAATTAACCTCCTCTCATTATATTTTAATTTTTAATTTGAATTTAAGCACATTTCTACTAACTTCTTCCCACCTTCCACCTCATCATGTGTCTCAAGAAATTAAATATTTCTAATATTTAATTTGGCATTTATCCTCAACAAATTCTAACTAATTTGGAACACTTGGCCTTCATTTCTATTTTATTCCTCTTCACACTTGGCAGTTTGTTCTTATGAAGGGAACACACTTCCCCTTTTCTCTCTAACCTCTTCATCTTCAACTGTCCATTCTCCAGGTCGAATCCAGACCATTGATTCCTGCCACCTAGGCTCATGCCTTGGAAAATCTATAAATAGGCCCTCATTTATAGCAAAAAGAATCATTAGAAAGAGAGTTGAGCATTTGTAGCAATTATACTCTACAACATTTTAGTGAGCATTGTCATTTTAGAGAGCATTTTAGTATTATAATTTTAGCATCAAGTAGTTTAATCATGGCATATTCATTAGTTGCATCTTAATTACAGTAGTTTAATCATATCATTTTCATACAACAACATCTAGCATCATTATTATCTTTGCATATCATCTACAGCTAGTTTAGCAATCATGTAATGTAGGAAACATCTCTTGCATTTCCAGCATCTCCCATTCTTCAAGTTGTCATTTGGAAATTCATGTGCACAAACAATCTGAGAGCAAAATGACTTAAAGAATCCTTGGAGATAAAGGACAATGAGACACCATTGGGGAATTGTGTTGTTTCAATTTGATTGTTATTAGGATTCCTTGATATAATGTTTCATTGGTGCGTTGTATAAGTTTTACTTGCTTATTCACATTATTCATACACATGGTCTTCCTTGGCTTTCATGCAGCCTTCTTCCCCTTCACCTTGGCCTTAAATTTTTATTTTGGTCTGCAACTAACCATTTTTTCTTCTTATGCTTTCTGCTCTCATCCTAATGATGGATCACGAAGTGTGATCTGAAACATTATGCAAAAAAATGATACACAATTGAATCCAAAAACCATTTCATAATAATTTTTTTAGTTGTTTTCACTGATTTTTACTGCTTTCCCCATCGCTTATTATTTCTTTCCTTGTCGATATTGGTTTCCACTCCTCTAAACTCATCCTTGCTGGTATCGACCTTTCATTCCTCCAATTTAGCAAGCTACAACCTGAAAATATGGTTTTGGTGAGGGTTTTAGAGTATGTTAAAATAAAAAATCATGACCAAGATCCTAATAATGAGCACATTTAGGTTTTAACATTATGGCATCCTTTATCCTACGTAGTTAAGTATATATTAGCAAAATTAATAAATAATGTAAATTTTATATAACAAAAAAATAATTATAATTATATTATTTATTATTATTATATATTATATTCTCTAACAAAACCATTAAATATATATATAACATTTTTATAATTAATAATTATTATATTCTTATTTAATACAAAATATAATTAGTATATTATGTTGAATGTTGATTGTCATTGGGGAATTGTTTGTTTCAATTTGATTGTTATTAGGATTCCTTGATATAATGTTTTAGTGGTGTGTTGTATAAGTTTTACTTGCTTATTCACATTATTCATACCCACATAAATTGGTGCCCACAATGGGGCCTAGCCCCATTTTTAATATTTTCTTGCAAGTTTTTGTCAACAGGTACATTCGTGAATTTTGATGTAGCGCACTCGTGGCCTGTTTCAGCGCATAGGTGGTGACTTTCGGTGCATCCAAGCTCTGTTATAGCACATACGCAGCCCCAACCAGTGCATCTACCTCCTCTTTTAGCACATATACAAGATTTGATTTCCCTTTTTTGCTTTCCAAAATAGAGCATTGAATGTGTTTAATAGTGCATATACTAAATATTTTAGTGCATATGCTCTCTGTTTTAGTACATACACCTTTATTTGCAGAAATTTAAAATTTTGGGGGACTGATCTATATCTTTCTATTTTGCAGGTGCTCTATACGCTGTCAAAGACATATCTGAAACTACTAATGATGTTTGCAGGGGCTGGATTTATTTTCCTTTGATTAAATTAGGCATCTAGTTTAATTACAAAGTTAAAGAACACCATGTATGTTGTGTTTGCAAAGTGATAGGCCTATGCTCTCCCCTTTACTAGGTGACTAAAATGCCAGACTCACTCTTTTATTTTATTGCAATAGTACCTTTAGCAAGCCTACCTTAGTGGGGAAAAGTAATCACCCTAAGGGAACAACCTAAGTGGGAACAACTAAATCCAAGCATTCCAACCCACTATAATCAAACATGAATTGTGATGAACGTCACATTCAACGGTAGTGTGCATTGATAGCCCTCCCCCAATATCCTTGAGATACGTAAAAGCCTTTGTTCTAAAGGTTGGGAGGCCTCTTGAGGGAGTTTATCATTTGTCGCATTGAACAAAAACCCTTACTAAGAACTTTAAGTGTAGTAGCCAAGCTGAGTCAGTTCCCAAACATTATAGTATTCTTAGTGCAAGGGGAGGGAAGAATCTACCCCCAAGATACTCACCATATAACTACCAAGGATTTCTGGCCAAAAGTGAAGGAATTGACTTTTGGTTAAAACTTGGAAAAGGCAAAAACACGGGTGCCCTCTAGGGGGTGACATGGCTATGTGAGCTGACGTAGTTCTAAGATGTGGGTTGTGATGTTATTAATAACCCTTGACATTAGAAGAGTCTGACTGATCTATTTTCTATTGTTCAATACCCGTGGAAATCAAACGGATCAAACTAGATCCTAGAACATACACTTGATGTTTAGATCATAGGATGAAACAACTGTTTTACTACTTGCTTATGTGTTTGAAATCATTGTTTAGAAAATCATCCATCCAAAAACACTCAATTCACTGATTCAAAAACAAGAAAACCAGGCAAACTTTCAAAACGGTGACATTTCTAGTTTAGTGCATAAACTTCCTATTTCAACGCATTGAGTTCATAGTCTAGCGCATATATGGTTTGTTATAATGCATACACCAAATCTTTCAGCGCATATATGGTCTGTTATAACTCATTCACCAAATCTTTCAGTGCATATAGGGTTTGTTATAACGCATTTACCTCAGCTTTCAGCGCATAAGCTTTCTGTTCCAGCTCATTTAACTAATAGCCTAGCACATATAGGGCCTGTTTTAGCGCATTTATCCCATCTTTCAGCGCATATACAACTTGTTTTAGCACATTCACCTAATACTCAAACATAGAGCTAAATTGAACTTCTATCCAACAACTAGAATCATATTTAGGGACCCTTTTCAAAGCAGAGATCATTCCTCATTAAAACATTGGTTTAAACTTGAAGAAACTGGCCTTTGCAAGTGCAATCCCTTTAACTAAACTTAGATCAAACAACTTATTAAAGTGCCCAATCACCAATCTCATCTCTGATTGTTAGTTGAGTTTCACTATTAGGATCTATCATCCTTTATCACAAAACAAACGTTGTACATCAGATTTAGCCTAGTCTCATCAATAGGATCTATCATCCTATTTGACTTAGGCACTTCATTGGCACTCCCAAAACAAAGATCAAAGTATAACTCTATCACTTGCATGCTCATTTTAACAAGAGTTCAAAAACAAAAATTTAGAGAAAAAGAAATAGAAATTCAAACCATCATGGCAGAAGGAGAAGAAAATCCATTTCATTGATTTCATCAACATGAGATAGATGAGATAACTAATGAGGACATTCAACAAGCTCAACGAGAGCCTAAATTTCACAAGTTCATGGAAAAAATTCTAGAAAAGGATGGAGAGAAATACTTTCTGATGCTAGAAAATCAAGGTGTAAAACTACCCAATGATTTTGATGTCAACCAATTGAAGGGAAGTCCCAAGAAAGCAAAAACTGACTCACGAATCACATATCCATTGAATGCTTTAACTCAACAGATGCAAAATCTTCAACAACAAATCCAAGACATGTAAAGGGGAATAAATTTCCCGATTAATCTCCCAAGGGGGCATACACGGTTCATCACTCGAAAATTAGCATCTAGGGCATATTGAAGTTTTTTACCAACACTATCAGCAAATTTTTCTTTGAAGCAACATGTCGCAAACACATCACTTCAAAGAGGGGTAAAATGTATACACTCAAATTTGGTTTGGAGAATTAATTAAATACAAGTTATTTAATTAATAATCTTTAATTCTACTTATAAATAAATTGAAAATTTTATTTATATAGTTCATTTTTCTCTAATTCTTCCTATCCTAAATCATTTTCTTCATGTCTTAATTAAATGAACAAATTTAATTAGTTTGTTTTATTTAATTAACCTCCTCTCATTATATTTGAATTTTTAGTTTGAATTTAAGCACATGTCTACTAACTTCTTCCCACCTTCCACCTCATCATGTGTCTCAAGAAATTAAATATTTCTAATATTTAATTTGGCATTTATCCTCAACAAATTCTAATTAATTTGGGACACTTGGCCTTCATTTCCATTTCATTCCTCTTCACACTTGGCAGCTTGTTCTTGTGAAGGGAACACACTTCCCCTTTTCTCTCTAACCTCTTCATCTTCAATCGTCCATTCTCCAGATCGAATCTAGATCTTTGATTCCTGCCACCTAGGCTCATGCCTTGGAAAATCTATAAATAGGCCCTCATTTACAACAAAAATAATCCTTAGAAAGAGAGTTGAGCATTTGTAGCAATTATACTCTGCAACATTTTAGTGAGCATTGTCATTTTAGAGAGCATTTTAGTATTAGAATTTTAGCATCAAGTAGTTTAATCATGGCATTTTCATTAGTTGCATCTTAATTACAGTAGTTTAATCATATTGTTTTCATACGACAACATCATAGCATCATTATTATCTTGTCATATCATCTACAACTAGTTTAGCAATCATGTAATGTAGGAAACATCTCTTGCATTTCCAGTATCTCTCATTCTTCAGGTTGTCATTTGGAAAGTCACGTGCACAAACAATCTGAGAGCAAAATGACTTAAAGAATCCTTGGAGATAGAGGACAATGAGATGCCATTGGGGAATTATTTGTTTCAATTTGATTGTTATTAGGATTCCTTGATATAATGTTTCATTGGTGTGCTGTATAAGTTTTACTTGCTTATTCGCATTATTCATACACAGTCTTCCTTGGCTTTCATGCAACCTTCTTCCCCTTCACCTTGGCCTTAAATTTTTATTTTGGTCTGCAACTAACCATTTTTTCTTCTTATGCTCTCTGCTCTCATCCTAATGATGGATCAAGAAGTGTGATCTGAAACGTTATGCAAAAAAAGATACAAAATTGAATCTAAAAACCATTTCATAATATTTTTTTCGGTTGTTTTTCACTTCTTTTTACTGTTTTCCCCATCGCTTATTATTGCTTTCCCCATCGCTATTGGTTTCCACTCCTCTAAACTCGCCCCTGTTGGTATTGACCTTTCATTCCTCCAATTTGATGAGCTACAACCTGAAAATATGGTTTTGGCGAGGGTTTTAGAGTATGTTTATTAAAATGAAAATCACGACCAAGATCCTAATAATGAGCACATTTAGGTTTTAACATTATGGCATCCTTTATCCTACGTAGTTAAGTATATATTAGCAAAAGTAATAAATAATGTAAATTTTATATAACAAAAAAATATTTATAATTATATAATTATATTGTTTTTAATTATTATATATTATATTCTCTAACAAAACTATTAAATATATATATATATATAACATTTTTATAATTACTAATTAATAATTATTATATTCTTATTTAATACAAAATATAATTAGTATATTATGTTGAGTGTTGATTGTCATTGATGTCAACAAGGTGTTCAGGTGTTTAAAGTTTAAACACCTTCAGGTGTTCAAGGTGTTCAAAGTGTTTGATGCTAAGTTGTCAAGATGTTTTTCTTGGTAGGATTCTCATCATGGCATGTAGAGACATCATGCAGAGTATGTCAAAATATCTCTTAGGTTCATAAATGATGGTGATGCCTTGCTGATGTTTATTCTGCCTTAAAAGAGATCAAGACAGGAGAACTGCTTCATATTGTTTGATGTTCATGCTAACATGTTATGGAGTTCATGTCAAAAATCAAAGGAGTTTGGAGGATGCCTTCATATGATTTCTTTAGGATCAGGATATCAAAGTAAAAGGTTATCATATGAAAAGGTATCTTCAAGGTCATGAGGTCATGTTGCCTTGAAGTCATGATTCATATTGGTCATGATTAAGTTATTCAAGTTTGATGGGATACTTGCATTGGTAGTGGTTGATGTGTGATTTGGTCTTCAAGTTAAAACTATTTTATCAAAGCTTCAAGGTATCAAGGTTTAAAGGTTTCAAAAGTGTCAAAACTTCAATGCATCATGGTATCAAAAGGTTTGGTGTTCTACATGGCAGTGACAAATTTACATTGTTCTTTATGATAAAGCTGAATATTCTGCATGCAAGGGTTTCATAGATTCTTATGCTATGACTTTATATGTCATTGTTGCTCTTCAAAGAAATCTTGCAAATGGATTGAAAGGAACCTAAGACAAATACTCTTCATGTTTCATAAGTATTTTCTAAAACCCTAAGGACCTAGGGTTTAGAGCTCTTGATCATTCTTAACACAAAATTTTCATGACTTATATTTTTAAGGTGGTCTACTATTGAAAGGTTTTTAAGGCACTATTTAAAAGTTATTTAATCGGCCTATCTTATTATTACTTCATTGCCTTTAACAATTGCAATGATAGTTTTTGGTGAACCCGTGTCTTTTGACTAACAACTCTTCCTCAGTGTTAGAACAATATTAATCAGGTTTTTGTTGGTTTAAAATAGTTTTCTAATTGTCCTTTGAAGCATGGAACTTGGGAGTAATATTTTAGATTCTTTTTAACTGCAGAGTTTGTGTGATGCGAGGTGAACAAAGACAGTGGTATGAAGTTTTTCTCATGTGAAATGTGAGTGAGAAGAACTTTGTATTTTTTCAATGTGTTAAGGAGAGTCCTATTTTGTTTATATCTAAAGGAAAAAGGATGTGTGATTATGATGTGAAATAGATGAGAGACTTGGATTTTGTGTGATTAACAGTAGAATACGGTTATGTAAATGTTTTTATCATCTATCTATATCAAAGCATCGATACTTGAAGGTTGTGATTTTTTTATAATGTGTACAAAGAAACAGAATTGAATGACAGTAAAGAAGAAAATGATACCATGTTGTGAATAACAAAGACAAATCTACATGCCCATATGCAAATGATAAAGATTGGTGAAGAAAAATTGAGGTGAAGTTTCAAGATTATACTCATTGTATACAGAGGAGTTGTAAGTGTAATACTCTTAGTGTGTTATAAGTTTTTTATTGTGTGATTCAATTTGCAGAGAATGATGAAGTGTTTTGTAGAAAATACTAACAAGTTATGCAGGGGAATTGAAATGTTATGCAATTTTTGATAAACAATGTTGTATGTATGATGAAGAGGGTTATGTCATTTGATGTATTGTAGAGAATCAGGGAGACCCCCTGAACTAAGTGTTTTCTTTCTTGTGTAGTTGTATGTATGCCAATGAGGCTTGTGTTGTCAGTGAGGCAGATGTATGCCAGTGAGGCATTAAAAATGGGAAGCCAGTGAGGCATTGTAAACAATGAGTTTTTAAGATTAAGCTAGTGAGGCATTTACTGAGTGGTTTTTCTATCCCATGAGGGTTTTGCACTCCTGAAATCTTTGTGTTATGGTCTCATTTGATGCATGGTACATTTGACCTTCATACTCGAATATTTTGTTATTTATCACAGTATTTGATTTCTTGCATTACACAAGCATCATTACTTTATGTTTTTAAAGACGTCAATTGAATTGTTTTTTATCTACAACACTGATTCACCCCCCTTAGTGTTGTCTTTACTCCAACATATTATATATTATATATAATACAGATTAAATTATATACAATATAATTATGTTTATGAATATATATAATAGTATATATAGGTTATATTATTATTATATATTATATTCTAGAATACAAAATATTAAATATAAGTATAAAATTATTATAATTAATAATTAATATATTTCTATATAGATCAAATTAAATCAATTTATAATAAAACTCATAGTTTAATTGATCTTTGGATAGGTTAGGAAAAATAAAACTATATGTATGTTAATATAAAATAAAATTAAAAATATAATAATAGTAATAATAATAATATATAAACAATATCATTTTAAAAATGATCTACCAATTGACCTCATGTACTACACAAATGTATGCAAAAAATAAACCATATTTTTTCTTAATTGACCTTCCACACCTCTCTGGCTTACCCATTGCACACCAAGGTGTGATTGTTAATTTATATTTTCTTTTTTCAAATAATACAATTAATATTATAGCATATATAAACAAAGGTTAGAAATATAATGAAATTAAATTAAAAATAGAGGTCTAAAGGAGAAGAGAAGGCAATCAAGAAAATTAAAGTTGTGAAGAGTGACAAAGAATACTAAGAGAAATGTTTTAGTCAACATTAATGTACGTAAATGTCTTAGCATATATAAACACATATTCTTACACACACATGCATATAGGTACAAACATATATATATATATATATATATATATATATCACTTTTGATGTATGTAAGCATATACATGCATGTTCATTCTCTTCTTATCTTTATAAGCAATTGCAAGAAATATTTACTTTCTCTCACATTTGTATTTCTATTTATCTTCATCATTTTTTCACTTCTTCCCTTTCTTGCTTTCTTTGGTTTTTCTCCCTCCATTTTCTTATTCTCTTTTTACCTTTATGGAGAGAGATATCATATTGAGTTTTAAAGGGGAAAACCTCCAAATATCTCCAATGAGAACACAATTCACGTATGATCCTGAAATAAGACTCACTACCTCCTATATATATTTTATTTATGCCTAGAATATCACTGAGGCCGGCTTAGATAGCCCTATATAAGCCTTAGACTGACTTGAATAACTAAATAACAATATAATAATGATAATATGACTTAATCAAGAGTTAATATAGCTACAAACTGACTATTCATAACCCTATGTACACTAATATTAAGGGTGTAGCATGCCCCCCTCTTTAAATAATTTTTATCCTCAATGCTAATAAATTTTGGATGCTTCTAAATGAACTCCTCATCCTCCCACATGGCATCTTCAACTGGTAAATTCTTCCATTGGATGAGATACTCAATGAGTATTCTAGTCCTTAGCTTCTTTATGTATGTTTAATGAATGAAATTTGGTTCCAATATGATTCTTCCTTCTTCATCAAGTTCTAGTAATATTGTTTGAGTAGGGATATTATTCCCAATTTCCTTCTTCAAACAAGAAACATGAAAACTAGATGTATCTTTGTTGTTGGTGACAATTTTAGCTCAAGTAGGAAACACTACCTATCTTTTGTATGATTTGGTATGAGCCATAATATTTCAAACACAACTTGTTATTTTTCTATTTTTTTAGTGAAATTTTCTTGTAAGGTTTCAATCTCAAGAACCAATCCCCAACTTCAAAACTTATTTCACTATGGTGTTGGTCTCCGTACTACTTCACTCATTTGTTTCATGGCTAGATTCTCCTTGAGTCATGGAAGGAGGTTGATATCCATATAGTGCGCCATAAATGGAGACATTTTTTATGAACTATGAAAGGAAGTGTTATACCACCATTCTGTTAATGGTATCCAATATACCCATTCAGACTGTTTATTTGGAGTGAAAGATCGTAGATCATATCCTTCCAAATACTTATTGACAACCTCAGTTTTCCCATCAGATTGAGGGTGGTATGAAGAACTATGAGCCACTTGAGTACCCAAACAAGAGAATATATCTTTCCAAAAAGTGATTAGTAAAGATAGGATCATAGTTACTAACAATAATCTTAGGTGTACCATGTAGCTTTTGTATATTCTCTGTAGACACAAAAAATGTATTGATTGACGTTGCACACGTGATCCTGATTACTAACACCATTTTCATCCTAAATCATCCCTCGGTCTAACCATTTAATCAGATACCCATATTTGATTAAATTCATCAATTATCCTCTCTTAATTAAATAAATCATCTTATTTGATTAAGTCTTTCTCTCTCATTAATTAAATCAATTAACCTGATCTAATTATCCCTATTTAATTAAATAATCAATTTTATTTGATTAAATCCCTAAAGTCTATCTCATTAAATTAAATAAATCAAAACCTTATTTGATTTAATCTAACTCCATCTCCTTTAATTAAATAAATAAAAAATGCTTATTTAATTAATCCTTTTATCATATTCTTCTCATATTTGATTTAAATCAACCCATAAATCTAAGTCAAATTTGTCACATCATCTAATCCTTCATTAAATTAATTAACCTTTGATTAATTTAATCTTAACTCATTTCCCATCCTCTAGCTTTTGCCACTTGCACATGAAAATAGATTTAATTCATTTATTAAATCTCTATTTTCTCTCAAATGGCATAATGGAGGAATATTCTCTCAATTTGAATTCAGAATCCAAGTGGACTTTGTCCTTCCAACAAGGCATTTACTTCACCTAATGAGTCCTTTTTCCTTGAGCCAAGTGGCATTTAAGGCATTTCTTTTCTCTCTTACATGCCATTTCACCATTTTCAAATATCACCTAATTGCATTTATGGGCACATTCATCCAAATGTGCACATCCTTCATCCATTCCCCTTTTGACAAGTGGCACCTTGCCATTTGTTGAATCTTAGTCCCACATTGTTCTATTTTGGGAATTTCTCCATCTCAACATTCTATAAATAAGACGCTTCAATTCTCATTTGATCATCCACAACTTGAGTAAACTTACTATACTCAAATTCATAGCAATCTCCATTCATCTTATTGAGTTTTATAGCTAGGTTATGCAGATTTTATCTTGGAGCACATTGGAAGCATTCATCAAGTGGATCACTATTCATCACGCATCTACATTGCATCATTGAAATTGGGAAAGGGCCAATTTTTGCATCAAATTGGCACCAATTCCCTCAAGAGATTAAGAGTTTTCTTTGCATTAGAATAGGATTTGATATCTTTGGTTTATGTTTGTTGTGTTCTTCATTCTATTCCTTTTCCTTTGCAATTCAAATGGATTTCTTGAGGAATCATGATACTAATCTTGTAATTGATCTAATATAGTGTTTGTCTCTCATGTTTGTGCGTGTTGGGAATCTTGGTTCACATTCTCCAAAAAATATTTTACCACTATACTTTTTGTAAAAGGATGTGATAGTGTAGTGAAATGTGCATATTTAGTGAGGCTATCTACTACTTCCATGATGACATTATTACCTTTATATTTTGAAAGCCCTATGATGAAGTCCATAGATACCTCTTCCCAACGTTGGCTAGGAATAAATAAGGGTTGCAAGAGACCCGGTGCCTTAATTGTATCCCCTTATTTCTTTGACAAACCAAAAATTCAACCACAAATATTTGAACATCACCTTTTAACCCTTCCCAAAAAAAAATTGTTGGACTCGATGATATGTCTTCAAAAATATTGAATGAACACCAACTAGAGACTCAAGAAGTTATGTGAGAATCGTGTGTTTAAGAGTGGAATTCTTATAGAGATACAATTTCTCTTTATACCACAGAGTATCTCCCTTCCAAAAAAACGTATCTAAACTATTGGATCACTCTGTAATTGTTGAATGAGATTACTTGTAACAACATCATTCTACCACTATTCTTTGGCTTCTACCATCTAATCTTCTTGTAATATTGAAATGACACACAATAAAGCTTCATCTTTCTCATCCTTCATAAAAAGTGCATCTACCACAATATTTTCCTTCCCTTCTTATATATAATCACAAAGCCATATCCCAACATCTTAGTGACCCATTTGTGTTGCTCTTCAAAAGATAATCTTTTTTGCAAAAAATATTTTAGGCTATCATTATTTTTCTTAACCTTGAAGTGTCTAACCATTAGATAAGGCGTCCATTATTTTACTACATGAATAATAGCTAGCATTTCCTTCTCATAAATAGGTTTGAGTTGATTCTTACCCTTTAATTGACGACTCTCAAAAGTAATTGGTCGATCCTTCTACATGAGAACTTCTCCTACATTATTTATCAATGAATCACATTCCACAAACAAAATCCTTGGTCTGTAAAATGTTACATTAACACACTCGTTCCAATAAAAAGAATCCTTCTTCGATAAATCTGTGAGGGGTGTTGCTATACAACCATAAGTTTTTGCAAGTCTTCTATAGTATCCAATCAATCCCAATAAACCCCTCAATTTCTTAATGGTTTTGGGAATAGGCCATTGCATGATAGCCTTAATTTTGTTAGGATCCACCTTTACTTTGTCATGCAAAACTATGTGTCCCAAGTACTCCACCTCATTTAGACCAAAAGAACACTTGGATGACTTAGCATAGAGTTGATTATCTTCAAGAACTTATAATTCTTGATCTACATACTACAAGTGTTCTTCACATGTCTTTCTATAAATCAATATTGTTGATGTGAATATAGTCTTTTACCTAGTTAATTCGTAGTAGGGGACTTATTCACATGTTAAGTTTACTTAGGTTCTAAGATTCCTTCTATAATTTGTCATATCTAGATATTATCTTATCCTAGGTAGTTATGATAAATTGTCTCATGTTATAGTATTAAGACACATTTCATGATCTTGTCTAATCCTATCTCTTACCTTTCCTTTCTAAGCAAGGCTCCTCTTGCATCTTGCAAGCATCAAGTCATAACATCTCTTTTTCACATATTTTGAATCTTGTGTCATATTGTAATTCTTGTTTGGTGGAATAACATCTTCTATTGTTTCTTTCCTCTTTTGAATGTGGAGGTTATTTGGTGTTGTAGATTGAAGATATTGGTTGTTCACTTCAACATGGTATCAAAGCATGTGAGTGATTCCAACCTTGTATCAAAGCTTTGAATCTAGCAAGCCCCTTCCTTTTTCTTAGATAGTTTCTACCATCAATTTTTTATTGTAAATTTCAAATTTCTTTTATGATCATACGAATTCCCTTATGCTCTTGTCTTGTGTTTTAATACAATTTGGAGAATAAAAAAATATTTGCAAATATCTGTTAATCCTATATTGCATGTATGATTTTTGGTTAGATCGAGTGATTACAACTTTTTTGGATTTAATGGTAGTATTTTTGGTTGTCCCATTAGATCCAAGAGGCTTAAGAAATTTAGATTTGGTTTTTGTTTCATTCAATTTGGCCACCATTTGCAACATTGGCAAACAAGGGTTTGAAGCTCAGATCTAGTGTACGACTTTTTAATGGAGCATTTTTGGCCCAAACCAATCTTTCCATTATGTTCAGGAGGTCGATTCCATGAATTTTGATATATACCAAATCAATAATTGACTCATCATCACAACCAACACAAATATTAAAATTACCAGTTAGAGATAAATTTTCCTTTAGGCCCTTTAGTAGCTTTTTGAAAACTTAGCGAAGTCTATATATACTTTAACTCAACCCATGGAATTGACCCACTGATAGACTTTGAATGGATCTTCTTAATTTTTAACCCTTTCAATATCATGAAGTAAGTATGTCTCGGTTGGCATTGAGAGCATTTATGTGCAACTAAACCACTTAAGTAGTGTCAAATAAATTTTGTCAACCTATTGATTGACAAGGATCTAAAAAATTTTAGACATGAATATTGAACAAAGGTTGTCATTGATTTCAAAGGAGATATGATCAGAGGTGGCACTAGCTTTTCAGGAGTTGTACTATCATACCTATCTATGTTGGCAATTGTACTTTCATATCATTTTGAGTTACATAGATATATATTTCTAGCTATATTGATATAAGAAGTTGAGGATTGTATGTAGTATCAGGCATGCATCTATTCAGTATGATAGAAGTGGTCCAAAAGTTTGATCTGGAATGTTTCAATTTATATCTCAGAGTAGAGAGTATTCTCTAGCAATATAATTGTGTTATGTACTTCTTCTTGAAAGAGAGTTTAGCTCTATGATTTGAATGGAGAGTATTTCTACACATGTTCTATCATATTCCAAAATTTTTCATAAATATGTTTAGCATGCAATAAGTTTGAAATGATAGGTGGTCATATGTGCTTGTATGTCAACCAGTTGGTGTTCGAGAATTGTGTGGTAATGGCTAGTAATGTGTGGCATTCAAAATTATTGTGTGGTGTTAAGATTGGACCTGGTTAAGATTCATGTGGAAGTGCACAACATCATGTCCTTTTAGTGGAAATTTTTTTGATTTAGGACCGACCTGTTACACGTTTCATGAAATTTTATTTTAGGTCCACCTTATGTCATCCTGGTTATTTGTAGATCCCTAATTGACATGGAAGAATGTTAATGAAATGTCATGCATATATTCCCCATTTTCATAAATGCACAATGTGAAGTATAATTGAAGAGAAGGCAGTAAATATACAAAGCGACGATTGTGTGAGCTAGTGTTCAATGTGAGTTGTGTTTCAAGTGTGCGCCATTATTAGAAGATCATAAGGAGTGTGGAAGAGGATTTGAAGCCAGTTCATAAAGTGTATGAGATGGTTTGTCTGCATTGAAGATCCACAAGCTTTATTTATGTAATTTGATAGGATTGGTGTTCTACTTGTTGTATTGATGTGTGTTGGGGATTAGTGTCTCTGGTAGGTTGGTGCCTACATATACAATTGGGGATTGGTGTCTTTGATACGTTGTTGCTTACTTCATATTGTAAAACTCACTTTTTATATTCTTTCTTTGTGAGGCTAGGTTTGGACAATAGATCCAAGTAGTTGTTCTTATTGTGGTTTTTCTTGGGTTTCCACATATATCTGGTGTTCTATTGAGTGAATGTGTGTTCATGTTTTTTCTTGATTAGTAGTAGTGAAGATTCAAGCTTCTTATTCAGTTATATGTGTTGAAGTTAAAGAGTTTTAAATTGATTTGATCTATTGATTCACCCCCCCTCTCAGTAGATTGTGTGCCCTTTAACAACATTATGAATGTACATGTTAGGTGATAGGCATCCATAGACCTTGTAAGCTCCCAAATTCAAGTGACATAAAATCTATAGGTCTAGGTTAGAAATATCCCTCTCTAGGTAGGCCTTGAAGCTATCCAATATATCCTCCCCTCTAGTTCCCTCTTTCCTTCAATTTCTTGTCAACATCGACTTCTCTCTATCCACTCTTGTATTTTTTAAAGAAAGTGTAATATTTGGCTATGGAGATAGCCACCCAAGATCTAAAGGCCTATGAAAAGCACAAAATGCTCAGAAGATCAATATGATAATAATAAACTATATTCTTATCAATGAATGCAAATATAATCAATGTACAATGTGAGAGAGACCCTTGGTTATATAGCTAAGGTGAGACATAGGATTAGACAAGATCATGATAAGTTCCTTAATCCTATGAAATGAGACAAATAATAATGAATCACTTAGGATAGAATGATAAAATTCAACATAAGATTATGACAAGTGTCTTAATCTTATGATATGAGACATAAAGTAATCAAATCATATGTGAAACCTAAGTAAACTTAAGTGATAGGATGTGAAAGGGACCTAATAGTGGGACTAGTTAAGTAATATCCCTATTCACACCAACATCCCCCTTAAGTGCAACTTAGGGGGAACATGCAAAGATCGGTCCTGACTACTAAGCCTGATGAGGTACCCATGTACAAATGCAATGCAATCCCTCACAACCAAGGAAAAGGAGAAAACCCGAGGGAAAAAACTCCTCCCCAAAAGAGAGAAAAAACAAGAAACTACTCTCAAAAGGATGAGAAGGAAAAAACCTCGTGTGAGGAAAAAGTCCCTCCATAAGAGAGAATGAAGAAGGTCAAGTGACCCCCCTTGAAGAAACATCTCACACCCCCAAGAGAGCTAGCAAATGGTAATACTTACTCTCAATGAAGGATTTTGTGAAGATATCTACAACCTGCTCTACTGTAGGACAATACAGCAAATCAATGACCTACTAGACTGTATCAACTCCCTGATGTAATGCATATGGATCTCAATGTGTTTGGTCCGCTGATGTTGAACTAGATTCTTCAAGATTTGGATGGCACTTTGATTAACATAGTGGAGGACCGTGGGCCATGGAATAGTGAAGCCAAACTCAATTAGAATTTTCTAAAACTAAATGGCCTTAGTAGCGGCATTAACGACTCCTTGATACTCAACCTTAGTCAAAGAGACAGTAATGGCATGTTTCTTCTTACTTTTCCAATAAACAGGGCCGAAACTAAGATGAAATTTGTAGCCAGAAGTGGACTTACGATCATCAAGATTGTTGGCCCAATTAGAATTTGTATATCCAACCAAGTTGAGTTGTGTACTTGTTGCATAATGAATCCCATAATGATGGAGTACCCTGTATCTAATGCAAGATGCATTTGGAAACTTTCCAATAAAGCTCATGTGGTTCTTGCATGAAGCATGAAACCATGCCAATCACAAAATAAATATCAAGGCATGCGTGAGTCAATTAGATGAGGCTCCCAACAAGTTGATGATACAAAGTGGTATCAACTAGTGGAGTAGAACACTTGGCCTCAAGTTTGACTCCTGACAGAAAGGGAGTAGATCCAGGCTTACAATCAGAGATATGGAACCGAGAAGTTCAAGAGCATACTTGGGTTGAGCAAGAGTGATCTCGGAATAGGATTGTGCAATCTCAATCTCGAGAAAGTAGTGCAAGGGGCCCAAGTCAATCATATAAAATATATCATGTAGAGAAGATTTTACTTTGCCAATGATGGATGATGAACCACCTTTTAATGATCAAGTCATCCACATAGAGAGAAAGAATCAAATGAGATTCATCATGTTATAAAATATAGACATTTAGATCCCAGTGGCACCTAGAGAATCCTATTAAGACAAGAAAGGAGTCCATCTTGGCATACTAAGCTTGAGGGGCTTGCTTGAGGCCATAGAGAGACTTCTAGAACCTGCAAACCAAAGAATAATCCTAAAAAGTTCCCCATGGCTACTCCTTGTAAATCTCCTCTATAAGACCTCCATGACGAAATGCACTCTTCACATCTATTTGATGGACAACCCATCCATGAGTTGCAACAATGGAAAGATTCAAGTGAATGGAGTTCATCTTAGCAACAGAGGCAAAGGTTTATGTGTAATCAATACCAGGAACCTATGAGAAACCTTTGACCACAAGTCATTCTTTGAACTTGTCCATGATTCCATCCACTACACATTTGGTCTAATAGATCCACTTACATCGAACCATTTTTCTTCCCTTAGGAAGAGGGAATAAGTCCCATGTGTGGTTCCTCTTCGAGGAACTATACTCTTCCTCCATTGTTGAATCCCACTCAGGAATTCCTGATACTTTCTTAAAGGATTATGGATTTAAAATAGTAGCAATGTAGACATATGGAAGTTTCCAATGTTGTGATTGAGTCCTTTGAGTGTCTATAGGATCCCCAAAAATAGTTCATGTTGACTCGAGAGTTTTTTGAGCCCAATGAGGTCATGAAGAAGATGGGGATGAAGGATGAGAGTCCTCAACCTCAGAATTAGAACCCTACGAAGGTGTTACCCTGCAAGTTAAGGGTGAGGTGGAATCATTTGAGTCACTATCATCTGAGTCCATTGTGGAGGAAGGATGAGCAGGATCAAAGGTCAAGCTAGGAGATCTTTCCTCAAAGTAAACACTCCTCTCAATAAAGATCTCATCTATTTTTGGACCAAGATTCAATACACTTTGACATCATTTGGATATCCAACAAAGATGCAAGGCTTGCTTTGAGGTTCCAAAGCCTTGTGCTTCTCTAGAGGAATGTGTGCCCAAGCTAGAGAGCCAAAAACTCAAAAATGTTGCACAATTGGTTTCCTACCACACCAAGCCTCAAAAGGATTCATTCCTTTCAATGCCTTGTGGGGAACCCAATTTTGAAAGTGTGTGATCTGAATTAGGATCTATGGAAATTGCTAATGAATGCTTAACTATTACAACAATTGATTCAAACTTTAAAAATGAATTAACACAATTGAAATGCTTAAATGAACAAAGCATAAGAAATGTGATGGATAGAATGAAAGAGAGAAAAGAGAAGGAAGATAGAACGCATGTTGATAACAAAGTTCATTGAATTGTCTACATCTTTGGGCCCCTCTCCAATAGAGTGACCGATCCTATTATCAATGCCCTGGATGCTTCAGTGCAAATTTTGAGAAGAAGAGCTTTCAACCTACAATAGAAAGTTGTAACAAAAAAAAAGTGAACTCTATCGCCTCCCAAAGGCTCACAAAGGCCTACAAAGGCTTACAGACATAGCAGAATTACAACATAAAAATCTACGATAGAAAAGTCTACATAACTCTCTCATAATCTTCTCAGAATAATTTTGCATCGTATGGCTTACTCCTCTTCAAGAAAATCCTCCTCATAGTCTCCAATTCCTCTCCCAAACAAGGAGAAAATATCTCTCATGATCCACTAAATCAGGATCGGGGCCCAATTCAAGGGATAAGATGAGGAAAGATCCACATGAAGTTCTCAACCTCTAATTGAGAAATAGAAAATTAGTTGTGAGGTGGATTCTCACATGAAACCATTTCCCCAAATTACAAAATAATGAATAATACGTGAGTCATTTTCCCACTCACAAGTATTAATCATTTTACAATTTCAAATGAATAATGCATGAGTTTCTCCAAGCTCATTTTAAGTACTAATATGAGCCTCTCATCCCACTTAAAGCACTAATCATCAAACCAATGAATAATGCATGAGATTATACCCACTTAAGCATTAATTCACTTATCCCAAACTTGACACCTTTCATCAATGTCTTCATGGTGTGTAAAGTGAAATCTTCATGTGTGGAGATCCACCTGGATCAGTGTGTAGCACAATTAATGGCTTCAACCTAAAATTCTAGACCAATAGAATGAGCATGAATCATGTAGCTAGTCATTTCCTTGAGGGTCTAATTTTTCCTTTCAGAAAAACCATTTTGTTGAGGTGTGTATGTGATTAAATGGTGAAGATCTATCCCATCAAGAGTACAAAATTGCACAAGATTATGGTTCACATATTCTTGACCATTATCAATACGAATAATCTTGATATACTTTCTAAATTGCTTCTCAAGATGAGCCTTGAAAGCTTGAAACTTGTCAAAGACTTCATTTTTTTGGCAAAGAAAGTAGACCCAAGTGAATATAGAGTAGTCACCAATGAAGGTGAGTGCATAGCGAGCCTTACTGGAGGACAAAACTGGAAATGGGCCCATTAGATCACTGTAAACCAATTAAAGAATTTCTAAAGCCCTCCACAACTTCCATTTATCAAAATTCTCTTCTACATGCTTACCCATAGCACAACTTGGACATACACCATCTGAAAAGTTGATGCGAGGGAGACTTATGACCATTTCCTGTGATCTAGGTTGCTGAAGATAGTGGTAGTTAAGATTACTAAACCGCTCATGCCACAACTTAATCTAAATGAGTGAGCAATGTTGTAGAAGGATAGCATTGAACAAAGTGAGAAAATTGTTATAGCCAACACTTGTGATCAGCCTTTCCCACTGCAACCAAAGCATTATCCTCAATATCTTTAATCACAATTATATCTAGAGAAAACTCAACTTTCTTTCCATTCCCAAGATGAGTGATTTGGTAAACTGAAAAAGGTTCGCACACAAGTCAGGAACACAAAGAACATTCTAAAATGATCCATCATTCATATCAATCGAACCTTTTCCAACAACTTCCACTTGAGTCTCATCACCTATAAGAATGTGTGGTACTATACAAGGCTCCAACGAAGAAAATTGCCTATCAAAACCCATGTGATGTGTAGCACCCGAGTCAAGTATTCATTGCTATGATGATCCTATGGTTGCAACAAGTGCCTATCCTTTTCATTTCTTTGATTCTGAAGAAGTGGAAGGAGATGCTTCCTTTTTGTTGGAAGATAGCAAATTGATGTGGTTTTTCTTGAGGAGATTAGTCAATTCATCAATTTTCTTAGCATGGCAATGATGCTCATCATGAACAACTTTCTTACAATATGCACAAGTTGGTTTCTCCTTCTTTTGTGAATTCCCCTTCTTGAAAGATGGTGAAGAGTCTCCTTTTTGAGAAGAGGATTGTGCTTGATCTTTACATGGATTTTTTTATTGCTTTTGTTTCTTGCTAGATCCTATCCCATGACCTACCACCAAATCTTGTGACTTGGATGACTTGAGAATACTCATTGTGATCAACTTCCTTTGTTCAAGCATCAACATTTTTGTGAATGAATCAAATGAACGTGTAGTATAGGCACTTCCCATAGTCAATTGATGAGTCTAGAAACTAGAAACAAAAGTTGCATATTCAAAAGGAAGCTTGTCCAACAAAGTGAAGACCAACTATGCATCCTTCTTATCAATACCATAATCTTTGAGTTGTGCTCTTAGTTCATTAGCCTTAGTTACATAATCTTGGATTGTATCAAAACCCTTTGGATCTAGATTAGTGAGATCATTATCAAGTTTGTATCCCCTAATCTCATCATTTTTTTCCATACAATCGAGCAATTTTATCCCAAGCATCCTTAGTTATTTTACACTTATCCATATGAAAGATAAGACCAGTAGAAATATATTTCCTGAGATTTTGAAGACCCATAGTACTATTAATGAGCCATTCACTTTTTAACTTTGGATTGGTTGGTTTTGGAATGGATCCATCAATGTAGTGAATTAATACTTTTTCCATTAGTTTACTCCATACATTTATTTTCCATGTTGCATAATTATGTGGAGTTAAAAGAGGAAACTTAGGATGACCCATGGTTGAAATTTGAAGAGCATGAGAGAGAACTCAAAGCACAATCACACAACACAACCCCCAAAATTCACTCAATCAAAGGCCCCCCCTATTTGGACAAAACTGTGGACTAATATTGAAGATAAATTATTCTTTTAATTCTATTATATTGGCAAATATGATTAGACCAATCCTCGGTAATTTCGTAGTGGTTTCCTCAATTTATTCCTTAAATATCAATCCATGGATTGCAAACTTGTGAAAGGTGTTGCAATAGTCTACCTAAGGGTTGAAAATAGCGAATTAAATGGGGATGGATATAGCTAATACACACAAAGATTATCTAATTAGAAATCTAGTTTATTTTTCCCTATTCTTGTTTGTGATGTGCCAAGAAGTGCGACAGGAACTCTACAATAATATAATTGTGCAGTAACATAACTGTGTAATGATAGAAATAAAGAAGCTTTATAGATTATGCACCAATAGTAATGAATTATATGAGAGTCCTAATTCCCACGCAATACTTTAGAAACACAAAATGCTTTAGAAACACATTTGCAGATAATTGATAAGAAATCAACTTAAAATTGAATTGTAGTCAAATTCAAATAACCAAACTTATGAAAGGAAAATGCTTGAAATCAAATCACACACATTACCACATTGAAACTAAACTGGAAAAGATCACTGGACAATGCAAGCAGTGGACCCTATCTCCTTGGTTGTCTAGTGATGAAATGCAGACGCTACTCTACACCATGCTAATCATGGACACACATCAACAGCTCAAAGATGTGATTCAAAATAACAATACGTTCTTATATTATATTATTCGTCTATATCAAGTTTTGCAGAATATACATTTGTATACTAGCAAGCACCGATAAGGTTTGTTTTGGCCTATGGCCAACAAACCAAATATGTTCAATATACAACAAAAGATGGTCATTGGTCTATAACAAATTAACTATGATTTTATCAAAAATAGCCTATAGATTATTAATACTTCAGCTCCTCACTCCTCATCCATCCACGTCCCTAACAGCTTTAACACCTTCCTTTAATCATTTCCTACCATTTCAGCCACAAAATAATTAATATTTCTATAGATACTGATATTTTCTAATATTTTTAATTTCCTTCACATTATATCAAATATTGATAATTCCTATGACAAAAAGTGACAGGAAGGCGATAAAGGTAAAAGAAAAAGGAAAACATAGGGTAAAAACATTAAGACTATTCAACCCCCATCATTTCCCTCCAACTGGGGATTTTCTTGTCCCCATACAAAGGAAAGGGTCACCAATCAAGTAATGTTTGCAAAGTGCCTTTGATCTATGTAGCCCACTTCTGCTTCAAATCTTGAACATACTGCCCATGCTCACTGATGAGCATATGAAGTTCTCTGTCTTGAAGTGTTTGTTCAAGTTCCTCTTTAAGGTTGTTAATCTCAACAACTTGTGAACTTTTAGTAGTCTAAGCTTTTTGTAGCTGAGTTTGGAGATAATGACTTTTTCTTTTATCCAGACAAGCTCATCCTTCAAAAATTGAATTTCCTCTTGTTGTTTCTCCTGATGTTCTTGATCCTTATTCTCTTCATTTATCTCCTAATTACATTGGGAAGGTTTCCTATCAACATTTTGTTCCATTGCTACATACTCAATTAACTGTAGATTTGATTCACTAAATTGTGCATCTACAAGGGGTGAATTGTCAAATTCCTCTTTCTCCCCTTTAGGGTCTACTAGTTTTGTTCTTTCTATATCTGCACTAACTTCTTCTGGTTGTTCTTCAATATTTTGGGTTGTTGGACATGGACATGAAGGTTCAGATGGAACATTTTCTTCCTGTTCATCAATGGGGGAATTTTTAGCAATGGGACTCTTGATTTCTTGATCTATATCAACAATGTTGAGATTAGGAATGGGAGACTTCTTTGCTTTTGATTTCTAAACCCTTTTTCTTGTTGACCGCCTATGTTCTCTACTGCCCTTACCCTATTTCTTTATGACAAAATAAAACTTTGAGATATGTGTCAAAGTCCTTTTCTTTTGGACTACCCATATGACTCGCAATATTAGCTATATCCTCTAGTTTGTTCACAAGGTTGGTTGAAGCCTTTAATTTCTTCTTTCCATTCCTATCATGGGAAGGTTCAGGAGAGAACTCTTTTTCACAACTTGCAAAAATGGTTTGTTTCCTTTTAACAGGTTTGGTAGATGACCCTTCCACATCCAAAACTTTGGAAGATTTAGCACTCAAGGCCCTAGTTTCCTTGGGAGTCAAACGTGGGGACTTTATGGATGACTTTTCAAGGGTTTTTCTTTTGGGAGGACTAGGACTCTCACCATGGTCTATATTTTCCTTAGAACCTTCTCTGGGTGTGTCAGGAGCTTCTTCTTCATCAAAATCTATTGATTCATTTGAATAGGTTTTGGAAGCTTCAAAACTAGTGTTGTCATTTATATTAACAAATGAGTCCCAATCACCTATGGGAGAGAGCATTTTTAGGGGATGGATGATTAATAATCTTATTAAACCATGGTGGGATAATGAATTATTCTTCCCTTTCTAAATTTTCCTACTCATATGATGTAGAGAACAATGAAGGAAATAAGGTACATTCACTAATTGATAACATCGCAGATACAACATTAACCTAAAGTGTTGAGTATGAACATACACATATCGGCCTTTGCAAGTAACATACTAAATTATAAACTCTAGCCACACCCCTCCAAACACTAGGCATAAAAGACATTGACAGTGAACCATCTTCATAGACTCGTCTCGTCTAAGAAATGCTCTGCGTATGGGCTGGAGGTTGACAACCTTCTTTTTATTATCTAGGAAGTAATCTTCTCCAGATAATGGTAACCCTATTACCTCTGATATAATCTTAGTAGTGATAGGAAATTGGACACCCCTCACAAAGACCTTACCATCAAAACTCTTTGTAAATTCATGAGTGACCCTTTTATCAAACCCTCACAACTTGAAATAAACATCCCATTGGCCCTATTTGAACACTTCATAAATTTCTTTATTCTTGTGAGCTCTTAGTTCCTCCATTGAAGTAGGTTCATAATGGGGTCTTCAATCATTAGCCATGGTAAACCAAGAAGTGGTAACAGTAAGGAAACTAGAGGACTTGCATAGTAACAAGAAATGCCATAAAAGTTATAGTGGTAAAGTGTTATGAATAGTAGCAATGACGAAACTAAAATGATGGTTGGGTATGAGCAAATTTACTGCGAAGTATATGGTGGGATAAATTTTGAATTTTTCATGATGTCATGAGGTGACAGCTGAAATGATTTTGTAACAAGGCGATAACATTCCCCCCAGCTTAATGAGGAGTCGTCCATGGGTCCCTTCACCATTTAATCATCAGAAAGAACAATATTTAATAAATGCAAAAGGAAAAATAAAACTACCAAATTTACTGATACCCATAGAAGTACGAAAGACAACGTGGAGCTGAGTTGGTTGCACAGATGAAGATCAATGATGAGTAACGAACAATTGGCATGAAATTGTCGAAAAGATAGGAAATCTCAAAAAGGATAACGAGGAGACTATTGCCACATGAGAAGGATGTATCACAGGTGTCAAAAATGATGTTGCCAAAGAGGATGAAGGATGAAAAATGAAAAAGGATGGATGAAGAAATGACAATTGGCAGGTGTGCAAAAGAAGCAATTCAATGAATGGTGGTGATAGATATAAGAAATGGCAGCTAGCGAAGAAGGACAAAAATAAAGTTCCTATCCACAAGATGATAGTAATAAGAAGGGAAGCTCATAAAAAAGTGTGGGAGCTGAGTAGTCAAGCGGAAGTTCCTATCCAAAGCATGACATGAAAGAATTCTTGAAGAACTAGAAAGCTTGCATGAACAAGAAACATGAAATTATGCGATGACAAAGGGCGAAGGCAGAAAAAAGTAGCAAGGAGACAAAAAGATACCTCTAGATGCAATGAAAAATGGGAAATCTTGCTGCACCACATAATAGGTAGCGACAAGAATATTGAAGCCCCAAGAATTCCAAGCACAAAAGTGACAGGAAGTTGTTGTACCTTTATTTTGTTTTTTTTTTTTAATTTTGATTTTTTAATTTTATTTTGACGATGATAGACCACCGGTATTTCAGTTTTCATCCTATCACCACTTAGAGGTATCGAAAAACCATTTTTCACCTCTAAGTTTATTTATCAGTTAGCACCTATTGGAATATGGTTTTCAAGTGTTAATTGGGAAACAACGCTCAAAGGTTTTTTGTTATTGGATCTTTTATTGCATATATATATTAGTTTATTCCAGAGGGGTGACGGGAACAAGAGTGAGTTCCTTCATCATAGTACAAGAAAAAGTTTATTTTGAAAGGAGTCATTTGTATAGCTTCAAACGGTGCCCGTTGACAAGAAGAGCCATGCGTTCTAAATCCACAATGCACAACTTAACATCACCATTTTTCATAAACAATTTTAATCTCATAGGGACCAAGCCACCAAGTGTGAAATTTCCCTTTGAAGCCCTAGAACTAAGAGTCATACAACAATGCCTAATCCCAAGGTTGGAACATCCACGGCCAAAGGAAACATTCATGCCATTGTGCTCTCTATTTTTGTGCCACCTCAGCATGAAAAAGGGCTTCTTGGCGCATTTCGTCTAAGGAATGGAGTTGAGTGATTCTTTTCTTCTAGGCTTTGTTGAGACTCATCCCTAGTTGAAGAGCAGTGTAGAGAGTTTTTACTTCAAATTTAATGGGAAAAGCAACCTTTTTTCCATAGACAAGTTCATACAGTGTCAAGCTAGTGGTTGTCTTCCAAGTCATTTTGTATTCCCAAACTGCCTTATGAAGTCTATCTGCCCAATCCTTCTTGTGTAGTGCCATAGTTTTCATGAGGATATTCGCCAACTCTCGATTGGTCACTTCCACTTGCCCATTGGCTTGTGGATAGTACAGAGAAGATTTTTGGTGTTTGATTTCATATTCCCACACCAGAGCTGCAACCAAATCAGAGGTGAATTATGGTCCTTGGTTTGTAACAATCTCCCTCGATATGCCATACTTGCTAATAATCTCAGAGTATAAGAAGTTAGCAACTTTTGTATCCCGAGCATTTTTCAAAGCTACTACTTCTACCCATTTAGTTACATAATCAGTATAAAACCAAAATATACTCTTTATCCTAAGAAGGAGGATTATGGGTCCTACAAAATCTAAACCCCATTTTTCAAAGGGTTTAGTTGATAATTGTGGGTGTAAGGGAATTTAATTAGAGTGTGTAGGTCAGCCTATAGGTTGACACTTATCACAATGTTGAACAAACCTTTTACAATCAAGTATAGATTGTTGGCCAATAATATTTTGCAGCCAGAAATTTGTTAGCAATTCTTTGTGTTGCAAAGCGTCCTCCACAAGGCTTGAAATGGCATGCACAAAGTATGTCAAAGACATCCTCCTCTGCTACACAATGACACATAATGTTATCAATTCCAGTTTGAAAGAGTAGACCATTAATCCAACTATATTTCCCACAAAGTCCTATAAGCTTTCATCATTTTCGTGGAGACAAGAGGGGTGGAAATTTGCACATGACAAGATAATTAGAAATATCAGCAAACCATGGGATCTTTATAGAAATGGAAAAAATATGTTCATCAAGAAAGGTATCATCCACAAAAATTGGTTCATTGGTACACTACAATTTGTATAGAAAATCAATGACATTTTCATGTCCTAGCTTGTCAAGAATAGTGATATCAAATTCCTACAACAATAGCAATCACTCATCTTGTAACAACTGGCTTGTTCATCAAAAATATAATAGTAGAATGATCTGTATGTACAAAGACTTTATACCCATTTATATAATGGAAAAATTTGTTTACCGCATAGACTACGACCAAAAATTTCTTTTCGGTTACAGCGTAATTTACCTCTGCACCAACAAAATTCTTACTGATATAATAAATGGAATAAAAGAGAGAATCTTATTTTTTTCCAAGTACCACTCCCATAGAATTGTCTAAAGCATCAGTTCCCAATTCAGTCCTCATAGAACTGGTGTAGCTATAAGCTTCCCTTTGATTTCTTCAAAAGCTTGCTGGCATTTTGGTGTCCATGAGAAATCAACATCATTACCTAACAAAAGAAAAAAAGGTGAGGCAAATTTGTTGAAGTTTTGGATAAACCATCTATAGTATCTAGCATGACCGAAAAAACTATGTACATCCTTTTGAGAAGTAAGTACAGGAAAGTCTTGAATTATCTTTACTTTTTTGGGATCTACCTCAATTTCTTTTGTAGAAATATAATTTCCTAGGACAATAACTTCAGTCATTATTATGTGACATTTCTCATGACTTAAAGAAATGTTAGTATTAATTCATCTTTTAAGAAAATTTTCTAGATTTTCCTTTACTTCCTCATACGTGTCACCATAAATAGTAAAATCATCCATGTATACTTCCACACAATCATGAATTAAATCTGCAAAAATACTTAGGACAACTTGTTGGAAGATAGCAAATGCATTACACAACCCAAAAGGTAAGACATTATAGGAAAACACACCCCATGGGCAAGTAAAGATAGTCTTATCCTAGTCTTTCAGGGCTATACAGATTTGATTATAACTAGTGAATCTATCAAGGTTCTTCCCAACAAGGGTATATAAGACCTAATCAATAAATGGTAGTGGGAAATGGTCTTTCTTAGTAGCCTTATTAAGGGCCCTGTAATCGACTCATAGTCACCACTTCCCATTCTTTTTAGGAACTACCACAAGTGGGGACACCCATTGGCTATTGCAGATAGGATAGATAAATCCTACGTTAAGTAACTTTAGAATTTCATCTTTGACGATTTCTCAGAGGACAGGGTTCAATCTTCTCTGGGGTTGCCTTACAGGTCTACTTCCTTCCTCTATATAGATATGATGTGTGCAAGTAGCAGGGTGTATTCCTCTCATATCCTAATAATCCCAAGAAAATGAGTCTTTATGAGAACGCAACATAACAATAAGGTCTTCTAACTATGAGGCACTCAAGTTGGGATTTATGTCAAGTATTTTAACAAGTAAAACTTCCATAGCCTGAGACTGGAGAAGAGTATTTACAACAAACAATTGTAAAGTGGACGAGGATGGATTATAATTCCTAGATACTAAAAATGGACTATATATACAAGTGTGTGGTAATAACTGATGCAAAGTAATAAAATGCTTAATAGACTACGAGTTACTAATGAACAAAAATTCCCAAATGGGAAATTGTCACTTATACCAGAGGGAAAAATCACTGTCTCTAAAACATTATCAACCAAATAATAATTTTGCAAGAAATTATTAATAATATTGTCTTTTGATATTTCTTCAAACTCCCTACTTTGATCAATTGTCAAATAGGTAAAGATTCTTCTAAATCACTATCAATCCATAATGGATCCTTTGTTTCCAATAATAGTTGTGTTGGAGGGTACAATGTAAGTTGCTTCGTTTTCTCTCCATTTGAAATCACCATGTTGCTAGACCTGTAATTAATAAAAGCATTAGTTGTGGCTAACCAAGGTCTACCTAAAATTAAGGGGTACCCCCAGCTTAATCTTTGGTTGTAAAATCATAAAATCTATGGGATATTTCCAAGACTCAATAGAAATAATGATGTCTTCAATCATACCTTTTTTTTTTACAAGTGAGTGATCCGCCATTTGCAAGACCGTTAGAGTAGGCCTTAGTCCTTGAAGGGTCAGTCTCTCCTTAGTCTCATTTGTGATTACATTTATGGTTGCTCCTAAATCCACAAGTGTATTTGGAATAACTATATCACCGATACATATATTTGTCATTAGGCTCCTTCGATCTACATACTTAGGAACAAAAATCTTTCCCAACATAAAATCTACAAGTTGTTCAATGACTTGGACTATCTTAGGGTCTTGTTTCTTTTATTGTTTTCTCCCACATAGTTCCTTAACTGCTTTTGTATACACTGGAACATCTTGAATGGCCTACAACAAAGGAATCTTAAGGTTAACATTACGTAACTCATTCATAAAATCAAAACCTGATTGAGATTTTTCTTGTTGTTTTGGTTGTTCTTGCAACCTATCAAGAAATGGGGGCCTTGGTTGTTCTTCTTTTAGTTCTATTGGAGAATCTTCTACCTTGGTGATAGTTGGCCCATGAATATTCTTTCCTGATCTTAGTTGTACACCATCAATTTCTAATGCATTGACAAGATAAGTCGGGTATCTTTCCAACTCATTGTTATAAACTGGTTGAGCCACCTTATTATTCAAATTGGGTGATGGTTGTGTAGGCATAGGCATTGATTTTGGTGGCTAAGTTCAACTAGATGGTTGATTAGATGATGATGGAACATGTGGTAAGATTTGTTGGGATTACTGATAGGGATTTATTGTTGAAGGTGGTGGATATGGAGGAAATGATTGATATTGTGGGTATGCAAGTGGTGGCGCTTGCCATGCTTGCCACGATTGTGGATCATGTGGATATTGTTGTATCTATTGGGGGTAGTATGGAGGTTGTTGCCAACCTCCAAACCATCTAGGTTGGTTCAAGAAAGGATTTTTTTGAAAAGGATTTTGAGGTGATACCTATTAATCAATTAGGGGCATTCCTTGTGGTTGCCAAGGTCTCCTTTGGGCCATAAAGTAAATAGGCTCATCTATATATTCTACCTCAATCATTCCTACAGGAAGAGGTTTTAAAATGGTGTCTCTACTGACATCTTCCAAAGAAGAGATTTTTGTTATGTTGTAGCGACATTCTTCACTATTATGCCTTTTATGACAAGTAGGGAAAAAGACGAGGAATTTTTCAGCCTCCTCTTGCTTTCTTCATGTATACAAGTTATCTATCTGCTTACCCATATGACTCAGAAGGCCAGTCTTGAGGTCCTCAAGCAATGTTCCTAATTCTTGTTTTGTAACTCCTAATGTCCCCCCATGAGAGACATGCTTCTCGGTGTACCCCCTAGCTAAACAAGTGGACCTTGAATAGTTCTTGCACACATTACAAATATCATCAAACCTCATATTAGAAATATCTCCTCCACCCATAAGATTCAAAGTATCTAAACATTCATCTCTAATCCCCCTAAGGAAAAGCATTTTTACAGTGTCATGGGTTAACCCTATGTGCCTAGTTCTTTGTAGACTGAATAGGAAACACTCCAAATAATCTTCTAAAGTTTCTTCCTCATGTTGCATGATGCAGAATATCTCATCTTTGTTTCCTTGGTCTTGCAGTATTCTTCGTATTTTTCCAAGAATTTTTTCTTCATATTGTCCCAACTATGAATGATTTTGCATCCTAGTCACATAAACCACCTCAATGTTGCATCCTTTAGAGTAGCCGAAAATAGTTTTAGTTTTTGTGCATCATTATGATAATCATAATTATGGCACAAAATTTCAAATTAAAAAAGGAGCATATCTGGGTCTTCCATAGAAAGACCTCGAAAGACTTGAGCAAAGTTGAGTGCGGTATGTACTTCATAGGGGCATCCTCTTCTGGATGTGCAATGGGAAACTCAAAACTAATAGGGTTGTTGTTGGCCAAGGTTCTTTCATTGTTGTTTTTGTTGTTGTTGTCAACCATGGTTCCAAATTCCCAAGGGGTATAGAAAGTCGTGGTTGGCTTAAGGTCTCTTGGGGTTTGACCACTTTAGAGCACATAGGATTCTTGAAATATCCTAGCAACCCTTTTAAATGAATCTTCAAGCAACTTGTTTTGGACACTAGAAGGAGACTCAAAGGTGGACTCAATGGCACATTTTTTGATATTTGATTCAACTAGTTTCTGTTTGGATGGGATGTTCACAACTAATGGTTTTAATACATTTTATGATTTTCCCTGATGTGAACTACTTCCTAAATTCTTCTTGAAAAATCTTCCTTTACTATCCTACTATAATTCATGCATCTATATGATTTATAACAAAGAAAACTAAGGTTAATTACCTGAGTGAGGTTGATAGTCACGTAGACTTTCACCTTAGTGCACTACTCCTAATTTAATTCACTAGACTAACAGGCCTTTAACACCATTCCCTAGCAACGACGCCAAATTTTTTGGACAAAATTGTGGACTAGTATTGAAGATAATTATTCTTTTAATTCTATTCAATTGACAAATATGATTAGATCAATCTTGAGGAATTTTGTAGTGGTTTCCTCGATTTGTTCCTTAAATTTCAATGCAGGGATCGTAAACTTGGGAAAGGTGTTGCGGCAGTCTACCTAAGGGATGAAAATAGTGAATTAAGTGGGGATGGATGCAACTAATACACACAAAGATTGTTTAATTAGAAATCTGGTTTATTTTTTCCTGTTCTTGTTTGTGATAGGAATTGTGCTAGGAACTACAACAAGGACTCTACAGTAATAGAATTGTGTAATGACATAAATAAATAAGCCTTATAGATTATGCACCAACAATAATGAATTAGATCAGAGTCCTAATTCCCACACAATGCTTTGGAAACACATTTGCAAATAACTTATAAGAAATCAACTTAAAACTAAATTGTAGTCAATTTCAAATTACCAAACTTATGAAAGGAAAATGCTTGAAATCAAATCGTACACATTACCATACTGAAACTAAACTGGAAAAGATCACTGGACAATGCAAGTAATGGGCCCTGCCTCTTTGGTTGTCTAGTGATGAAATGTAGACGTTGCTCTACACCATGCTAATCATGCACACACATCAACAACTCAAAGATACGATTCAAAACAACAGTATGTTCTTATATTATATTATTCGTCTATATCAAGTTTTATAGAATATATATTTATGCTAGCAAGCACTGATAAGGTTTGTTTTGGTTCGTTTCAGCCTATGGCCAACAAACCAAATATGTTCGATATACAACGAAAGATGGTTGTTGGTTGTATAACAAATTAATTATCATTTTATAAAAAATAGCCTATAGATTATTAATACTTTAGCTCCTCACTCCTCATCCATGCACGTTCGTAACAGCTATAACACCTTCCTTTAATCATTTCCTACCATTTCAACCAAAAAATAATTACTATTTCCATAGATACTGATATTTTCTAATAGTTTTAATTTCCTTCACATTATGTCAAATATCGATACTTCCTGTGACAAAAAGTGACAAGAAGGTGGTAAAGGTAAAAGAAAAAGGCAAACATAAGGTAAAAATAGTAAGACTATTCAACCCCCATCACCCCCCCCAAAGCAAATGATTTGGAATTTTATACTTAATGCGGTTACAATTGCCACTTGCAAGACAAAGCTGAGTGGTCTTTTCATTTTGATGCTTTACAATTGCCACAATAAAGCTAGATCAAACTATGATCAACATGCAAAAGATCAAACTGTGATCTATGCAATACAATTGCAAAATGAGCCAAATAAGGTTGTGTTGAAAGTACAATTTTTGTTCACAATGAATACAGGGTAATAGCACCAATGTGAAGCACTCAAAAAATTATGCACTTTTTTAAAAAATTACACTTGGAAAGGAGTTCATGTGAGCCTGAATGGAGCTCGAAAAGTTCCAAAAATGGGAACTACTCAACAACACCTATAACAAATTGAATTTTCTAAAAATTTGTGCATCAAAATTAGAAACCACCTATACCAACCTGTAGAGCATGATAAAATTAGCCCAAATAAAAAAATGCTCTAACAAAGGAAGTTAGGAGCTTGAGTTATGAGCATTTAAAATCATCCTTCAAAACCAAAATTGTAATCGTGAGGGGGGAAAAAATCCTCAAAGAGGCTAACACAGTGCTGACGTCACTCAACTATGAGGTTAAAGTTGATGGCCTCCTGGCCATCGCAGGGAATATTCCTCAACTGGTTGGAATATTCACAGGTTGAATATTCTTTCATCGCTCATTTTATTGCCGCCAAAATATTTTTAAAGGTTTTGATTATGCTGAAAAATGTCGATTTACTTAAGAGATTGATGCTTGGAGTGAGGTTGCAAGGGCTTGCATGACTTGCTTGAGGCACATGGCAACCTTTAGGGCCCGCGGGTACTGAAGTACCTGCAATATGCAAGTCGCCTATGCAGATTGGGTCATACATCCTGACTAATAAAAAAATTCCTCAGAGGGCAACTTTGTCCAAATTCGATAATTTGACAATCGATCTATAAGGTTTTAGGCCTTTTGAATGTGATGGCGATGTCCTTTTTGGCTGAAAATGCTTCAAAGTGGAAACTACCTTTTGGATTTGGCAACCACCTTCAATCTTCAAACCCTTGCATATTTGGCCTCCAATGTCCAACTGGAATGAAACAAAATGCAGATCTGACTTTCTCAGGCACTTTGAGTGTAATGGTAAACTCAAACTTGATGCAACAAGCTCCCAAAATGCACTTGCATTACAAAGCCAAAAGAGGAACCCCCCTAAAATCTGATATTTGTATCACACTTTTCTAATTCTCCAAATCATCCAAAGATGCAAGAGAAGAGCATACTCAATGCTTCAAGAAAATACAAGATTTGCACTCAAGATCTCCTAAAAGGCTAACCAAAGGCACTCAACTTTCTCTAATAACATGTAAGATTTGGCTATGGAGATAGCCACCCAAGATCTAAAGACCTATGTAAAGCACAAAATACTCATAAGATCAATATGACAAGAATAAACTATATTCCTATCAATGAATGCAAATAGAATCAATGTACAATGTGAGAGAGACCCTTGGTTATATAGCCAAGGTGAGACATAGGATTAGACAAGATCATGACAAGTGTTTTAATCCTATGATAAGAGACAACTAATAATGAATCACCTAGGACATAATGATAGAAGTCAACATAATATTATGACAAGAGTCTTAATCTTATGATATGAGACATAAAGTGATAAAATCCTATGTGAAACCTAAGTAAACTTAAGTTATAGGATGTGAAAGGGGCCTAATAGTGGAACTAGCTAGGTAATATCCCTATTCACACCAACAAAAAGAAGTTGATGCCACCATGATAGCCAATGCACTACACACATAAATCTCTCAAAACTATGGACTTCATGTAGTAATTAAATCTCTCCAACACATCACCTTTACTCTCTCCACCTATGCATAGTTCATCAATACACCTTCCAACTATGAGTAATGATTCCCTCATTAAAGAAGCATATAATAACCCACCTTTGTAAATTGTGTTGTTTATAACATGCCACTTACCATGTAACTTTCCTTCCTTTAGAATGTGCCCATTATCAAGCCAAGTTAAATATAATTTATAAGGTACAATTTTAAAAAATAAAATAATTTGGTGCTAATTAGATATTTCAATGAAACATTACTAATTTTAGAAAAATGTAAATGTCATTTTAGCTAACTTAAGTATGAGTAAAATACAATCCTTTTACTTCAAACTTTAAATATAAGTAGATGACACATGAGTAGATGTGATACATATGTTTTAAAATGAAAAATAAAAAAAAAGCACTTCTTTATGAATTTTTAACCACAAGTTTTAGAAATAAATAAAAAAATTTCTAGTCAATCCAAGCTAGTCAAAAAATATTAAATTTAATTTTTCAAAACCTCTCACCAATAAAACTTAGAATGTGATATGGATTTGAAAAAAAAATAAATGGTTTGGAAATTATGAATGTTTTTCATTTGTATATCTATCAAGGATTCAAGCATAGTTTATGTAGAAAATTAATAATAATTATCTATTAAAATTATAACTAGTGAGATATATATTATATTTTAAAATCTTGAGAGTTTTCTCTACAATTTTTTTTCATTTTGTTAAATTTGGTTATAATAATGTTTGTTGGTTTCAAGATTGAAGTCAATAAAATTTTAAGGTAACATTGATCACTAGTTTTGCAAGCTTTTTTAGCAAGTTTAGAAAATCCCACTTGCCTAAATCTAAGACAATCTTAAAACATTTTTAGATGAAATTTAAATTTGAGTTAGAAATATTGACATTAATCTATCTAAATCTAAATTTAAGTCCAAATGTAAATGTTTTTCTATTTAACTAGTTGTTTTTGCCATTTGATTCATCATGATTTAACACTCACACTTAAACCAAAAATAATTCTTTTATTATTAAAAAGATTCTTATAACAATTCTAAATCTTATAAAATTCATATTATTTCAAACCATAAAACACATACACAATTAAATTAATATTAATATACACAACACCATACATAAAAATCCATAACAACTTTAAAAACAATTTAAAACTCAAATATATTTATTTGTTAACCTCTATTAAATTTTAACAAACAATTTTTTTATATATAGTTCACATATTTTTAATCATGATAGCTAAGATAACACGAAGCAAAAAGACTCCAAGTATCATTAGGTGCATGTGAACACTTTAGTCTCACTGAAACTCAACTATGTCTCGATCTAATGCATGAATCCTGCATGATTCATGCTGAAAATTGAGGTGTTTATGTAGCTTAATACTTTGTAAAACTATTATACTTGCTAATCTATATATGTATTCTTTGTTACAGATTCTTTGTGGGTGATTATCTGATTAATTCATTTTATCATTTGTAGAATGAAGACAAAAGTTGTAGAAGAATTAGAAAGGATATTAGAAAGATTACACAAGCATATGTCGTGGAGAAACCCTTTCAGGAAAAAACTCCACCAAGAATTAATGTATTATTTAATCTCTGAAGTAGATTACAATAACTCCAATTCTTGCTTGAGAATGCTTCTTTTTCCTTCAACAAATCTTCTTCACAACATGCAATACAATTTGATACAAACTCTCTTCAACTTGCTTGAGATAAATAGGCAAATAATCAACCTTGTAAACTCCAAAGAGTTACAATTACAAAGCTCAAAGCTTATCACCAAAAACCTACGCCTATCTCTTGCAAGTAGAGTGCTACTATGAAAAACAATGTCAAATCAACTCCTTCATCCATTTGGGCATCCCAAACTGAAGTCATAACTCAACCTTTATTCTGTAAATATCTTCAAGGCTTATCCTCAAAGTTGATGCCCAAGAATGGGCTCACTTAACTCAGCCTTCTGAAATATCTTAGCATGCAGTTAACCTAAGAAGCTAACCAACCCCAAGCAGGTCCAAAGCCACTCCTTGTTAATTGAAACATAGATACCTCAACAATTCATTCATGCAAGAATGGTCATCCCATGTTAACTAAAGGAATTCACCTATTATCTATCATGCAACTAAAGTCCTTAGTCATGCATTCCAAGTTAACCAAAGTCAACTAACATTCAACTAAAACTAACCGAAGATAACTAAACCATAAGTGAACTGAACTAAACTAAATCGACTCAATTGAACTCAACCTAACTGAACTGAACTGAACTTCATGCATGCAAACATCAAACCCTAACTCCTAGGATCTTTACATGCATTCATAAGTGTTATCTTTTACTCCAAATAGTTAACTTAACTCAAGGTGAGTTCCACCTTCCATGTGGGCGCCCCATGTGCCCCTATTATTTAGGAACTCATCTTGGATGCCCTCACATGCTCCTAACATTTAGAATTGATTACATATGTCAATTAACATGACTATTTCATTCAATATTAATCTCTTTCTAATCCTAGTGTTTGAGAACACTTTCCAAGGACTTAGGAGACACATGAAATAAATAATGTTTAGGATTGCAATTAAATGACATCTTATTTCCAACATTCTCCCACTTGACATTATACATTACAATTATTCTAAACAAGGAATAATTATTATAAATCCAGTACAAGACTCAAGGCCAATGGCATTCCTGTACCAACTAATCAATTAATGCCAACTTCAAGTGCAACCTGCATAATCATGAAGCTCCAAGCAAATGATTAATACCAAGAGAACTTATTTGTAGGAACCGGTTTCATAAGATAATCTGCAACATTAATTAAAGTTTCAACTTTCTCAATTAATACCTTCCCACTCTCAACCATTTCTTGCACAAAGTAATACTTAACATCAACATGCTTAGTACGAGCATGATACATAGGATTTTTGGCTAAACACATAGCACTTTGACTATCACATTCAAGTTTAACTTGCTTGCAATTAAAACCAATACCTTTCCCAAGTCTCTATAACTAAACTGCCTCTTGGGAGGCATGTGTAACTGTTGAGTGTGTTGAACTCACGTTCAACCAAGGTGTAGGCTCCTTGGTCTTTTCTGTTGAAAAAGATTTTCTTTCTAGTAACCATTTAAACACATGTATCTAACCATAAGAGAACTCAAGCCTCACCTATTTCTCCAAGTATCCATGAGGACCTATAACCAACCAATCCATGCCAAACTCCAAATGCAACATAGCACTATCATGAAGTAATAAAGCAAATGATTAATGTACCCAACACATAAGAGAACTACACAAGATCAATGTCAAAGCTCCAATCTTGAACATAAAAATGACATCCATGATCTAACCATCTCCTCCTAGGAGATCACATGCACCATAACATACATCCTAGTCTCAAGAGAACATGTAATATGCCAAACTCTAATCTAGAATCAAGAGTAAACCATGACATAATAGCAACCACTCTAAACCAATAAAAAACCATATCCCCCAATCTCATGAAGATAACCTTACCAATGATGCATCCATGTCACTGCCAACAACTCCCACTGAACCGTGGTACCGAGTCACACATGGCATCGTGACTACCATCCTCTCTATGAAGATCACTCTTAAACATGAAGCAAAGAGTTATCACAAATAGTATTAGCTGAAATAACCAATGCATCATTACTGACATCCGAGGATTCCTCTGTAGAAGAATCATAACTCTCTTTCTTGTTCTTACAATCCTTGTTCACATGTCCTGGTTTACCACAGTTCCAACACTTTACCTTACTCCATCGTTTTGACTTACCCTTCCCTTCCTTGTCTCCCTTAGGTTCCTTTTTCTTAGGCTTACCTTTTACAAACAAGGCATCTTGGATTTCCGTTTTAGACTTCCTCCTCATCTCCTTTGATAGGAGAGTAAGAATTATATTGTCCATCTTCAGATCTGCACCACTACCACTAATAGCAACAATTAATTTTCCCAAGACTCTGGTAAAGAACAAAGTAACAAAATGCATTTATCTTCATCTTCCATCTTTGCATCTACAGATGCTAACTGGCTTAGAATCAAATTAAAATCATTCAAATGATTTGCAACAGAATCACCATCTTTCATCTTTAAAGAATACATCTGTCTTTTCAGATAGAACTTATTATTAAGACTTTTAGTTTGATATAAATATCACCTATTCTCTTCCACAACTTATATGTAGTAGTTTCTTCTGAAACATTCAAGAGAACATCATCAACAAGACATAATCTTATGGTCCCTCTTTCCTTCTTATCAAGCTTAGCCCAATCCTCATCTGACATCGTTGTAGGTGACTTTGTCTCATTACCAACAACTAACCACTGATCTCTCTCTTCAAGGAAATCCTCCATTTTTAATTTTCACATCTCATAATTAGATCCATTGAACCTTTCAATATCTAAACGAGATTTCATTGTAACAAACTTATTTTCCAAAATCAGTAATAACAAAAAATAGTAAAAACTCCCACTACAACCAAAAAACCTTCAATATTTTAAGAGAAAGGTGTCCCAATACTCTACCCGACCTCAGCTTTGATACCAAATGTTGAAAGTTGAGGTGTTTATGTAGCTTAATACTTTGTAAAACTATTATACTTCTTGATCTAAATATGTATTCTTTGTTACAAATTCTTTATAGGTGATTATCTAATTAATTCGTTTGATCATTTGTAGAATGAAGACATAAGTTGTAGAAGAATTAGACATGATATTAGAAAGATTACACAAGCATATACCATTGAGAAACCCTTTCGGGAAAAAATTCCACTAAGAATTAATGTATTATTTAATCTCTGAAGTAGATTACAATAACTCCAATTCTTGCTTGAGAATGCTTCTTTTGCCTTCAACAAATCTTCTTCACAACTTGCAATACAAACTGATACAAAATATCTTCAACTTGCTTGAGATAAATAGGAAAATAATCAACCTTGTAAACTCCAAAGAGTTACAATTACAAAGCTCAAAGCTTATCACCAAAAACCTACGCCTATCTCTTGCAAGTAGAGTGCTACCATGAAGAACATTGTCAAATCATGTAATGCCCCGTCTTATAACCTAAAGAATGTTGCATTGACTATGATAGTGTAATAAATTTTTTGTTTTAAAAGTGTAAATATAAACTTAACTAATGCAAACATTCCCTAAGAAATGCGATGACACACTACTTGAAAATCCCATAGATGACAATAGTATTTAACATAGCATGTATTTAATTCACATAAACTTAAGAGCATACATTGAATAACATTTAAATTACATCATTGAAGATATATAGTACAAATAAGATTCTTTCTTACATTGCATTTGAAATAACATTAAAATACTCATTTTCCAAATGAGTTAGGTCATATAAAAATGTACAATTACCTATTACAAAAGTTCTCCCCGATTTCATTTGAGGAGTGATACAAGAGTAAGGTTTCCACTGATACAAATAAGATAGTACATTTATCCACATACGAGCTCTCCATCCAAGAAATACTCGTTGCCACGAACATAAATTGAGGACCCAATGGAGTAAGGTGCACGTTCCACCCAACCATGTGGTACCCGTAGGCCCACCCCCCGTGCTAGGAGATAGTAAAAGGTTCCCTAGACATAACCTACAAACCCTAGACACAGATGAAACCAAAGACAAAACTATACAAGTACCAACTTAACTTAATGGTTACATTGCTTCCAGAACAGAATGATCAAATATACTAAGTTCACAAGGATACTGTTATTATAGGTGGAGTGTCATCACAATGTTGCATAGGTTACCCAGGTGTTTCTTCCTAGGTTCGGGCCCCCAACTTGGGTTACCCTGGTAACCTCTTACGAAACCCGACCCCTCATGCAATCTATTGTGGAATCGAGTATCTTTCATAATGACTAGATATTGATTTTGCCATTCCAAGCCTTCTCAACTCATCCCCAAGTCTGAACTAGCCCTTGAGTCCATGAGTGAGGCTTATTAATCTAGTTAAAGGTTTTAGACTACCTAATGTGTTGTTTTAGTTTTCATTGATTAACTAACTCTACATGAGTTACCCTGGCACCACTTTGTGTGTCGACCCTCACAAAGAGCCACTCCCCTAAAAATAACATAAGGAATCTAATTCCACTAACTAAGGGTAAACAAGGTGCACATAAGTCAACATCAAATACCAACATATAACAATAGACATCACATCTTGTTCATGGAACCGGGTGTCTAAAACCAAATAGAACCATGTGCACTACCCTAGTTTACTCAAAATATAAAATCATCATAAAAATTAACTCCCTTTCAAGAAATTACATCTGGAAGACTTATAATCCCAAATAATCCCCAATTTTCCCAATAAGAGAATTAACATCTTAAAACAATTCAGGCAAAAATAAAAATATCTAATATTAGGATTTTCTAAATCCAATCAAATCAATAACTTAAAGTATGAAATTATTCAACTTAAATATAACTCATCTTCCATTCAATATGAAAATCAAAACTAATATTTACCCAATTCCATAATCATGCAATATAATGAAATTTTGATTTCTCTACTCAATACATTTCATTATAAAAATAACTAATTATGATTTTCATACACTAATAATCAATATAACATACATTTAAATCAATGAACATTCAAATCATTATAATTGAATATTTATTTATTTATTTATTTATTTATTTATTCAAGGGGTAAACGCTTTTGTCCGGAGCTATGAACCGGATACAACCATTCAACAATACCACCCCAACGGGGTTTGAACCTGGGTGGAAAAAACAACAGTGCCACCTATAAACCATCACACCATGCCACTTATAAATTTATTTAACTGAAATAAATTTATCCACATTACTATTTTTAAACAATTTATAACCTTTATGAATATATATATATATACAATATATCTATAATATATATATATATTAAAAATAATATATATTATATATATAAAATATATATATTATATATAACATATAAAAAAAATAAAAAATACAAATCTAAAACAAAGTTATTATAAATATTTATGGGCAGGGGTCGGCTACCTTCACAGCCGAACCCCCCCATGGGGGGTGCGGCTGTGTAGGCAGCGCCGACGCTGCCTATGAAGGTAGCGCTGGGTGCTGCCCTCATAGCTGGCTCCCCTGTGGGGGTCGACCGTGGGGGTAGCCCCCTGTGACCCTCCATTCCGAATTTTTATATTTATTTTATTTAAAACCCAAAAAAAAATCGCGTACGAAAAGTTTAACAGAGATTCAATACAACAATTTTATCAAATAAGAATATTATATATATATATATATATTTGTATATGTATATGTACATACATCATTTGTACATATACATAAATAAATATATATATAATTTTATTTAATAAATAAAAATACTATAATCGGACAATTATTTTCAACAAGGTTTTCTACAAGAAATTGAGAAACTTATCAATTTACACAAATTTATCAGAGATTTTCACTTTAAAAAATAAAGGGTTTCATTTTCAACCCAGATTCTCAAAATCTTTTCAATAAAGAAACATGTAGAAAAGTTTAACACAAAGGTTTCTTTTCCCCAAATTTAACAGAGAACTTTTATAAATCTATGGAAATTTCTTTTGTTTTCATTTGAAACTTTTCTATTGTTTAACAATAACCTTTAGGGTTGCTCTCTAATTTCACTATAAAGTTTTGTATTGAAATTTTCACATAGAGATAACAAATTTTCTAAAAAATATTTTACCGAGAAGAACAGAAGTTTCAATCAAATATTATTTCCTTAGACAATCTTTTAATTTCACAAATTAACAAAACTTCTACATAAATGAATCTTTATACATGCAATCTTTTCAAAACACAATACAACTAATTAAATAGTAAAGAAGAACTTGTTTTCCTGTAGCTTGAAAAATTGACTGTTGAGGAAAAACTTTGCCAGCTGCGTGCAACTTCCAAAGCCCTTTTAAATGTCCACTTTCAGAAGAATGCAAATCATTGAACCAAAAATTAACCCAAATCTTCTTCCAAAAATTTTTAATCAAAACCCAAAAGAAATCACAATTTTTTCACAATTTCTTCTGCAAAACTCTGTTTTCTTTCTTTTCCCGTGAAGTGTTTTCTTGCCTTACCCAATTCTGGCAATATTCTCTCTAAGAAAATTCTCAACAAGAAATTTGCAATTAATTCAACTAATACACATGGAAAATCAAGAAAATATCTTTTAACAAACTCACAGATAATTTCTTCCCTCAATTATCAAGAATTTAATGTATTTTAAAGAATTTAAAATTTAAAAACTAATTTCATTTTTAATACATATTTAAAAATTCTATTTTTCACAAAAGCATTTAAAGAATATTTAATCTATTCTCTCAAATAAAAGTAAGTTTAATTAATTAATTAATTAATTTAATAAAATAATTTTAATCATAATGATTAAATTATTTTTCCTATAAACTAATTTAATTAATTAAATAAAATATGAAGCTTTTATGTACAATATTAAAAATTAATTTAAATAAGCATTAAATTAAAAAGAACATTAATCTACCATTAAATTCACAAAATTAACCTTTCATAACATATAATCCAAACAGACATAGATGAGACAACCAAAAACACTAGACCTAAATTGACGACATGCTATGACTGGGTTTGAGACTAGACTAGAAAAATCCCCGTTACTACCTCCCAATCAACATTACCGTTGAGTCTGGACATGATCAGACCTATGAAACCAGGTGGAGTCATTGTCATGTACCTGCAATCCTACAAACAGACAAATAACATACATGTATATAATCCATGATTCAAACACACCGTGAGGAGTAAATCATGGAAATCACAGGGCACTCGCAAGCGAGTGATGCAACTATGTTCTCCTCACCAATACTATATCACATTAAAATGACAATAAATAACAATTACTATACCATAAGCATGTATATACCACAACATCATCTCAAATAAACATCTATGCTAAAATAAAACATGTCAGAAATAATCACCATCAAACAGTGTATCATCACATCACAAAATAAATCCACCATCGCTCTAATGTCAGCGATCAATACATTAAAACAAAGTACCAAGGTCTATCAAAGTGAAAACATGCTAACAGAAAACATAAGCAAAATGGAGGGGTACTACATCCTCCCCCCCTAGGATAAGGCTTACTCCAGGAAGCCTGCAAACATAAAACATATAACACACACATCTAGAATACGTCCTCCCAGGAAATAGAAGACTCGCCACTAAGATCCCACTGGATCTGTACCTGATCAACGTCTTGACCCCTGAGGATCAACTCTTGACGTAGAAGGACGTGCACGGTTTCCAAAGAATGATGCCAGTCCTCCACCAGAAACCTCTCCAACTGCACCCTGGTGCTCGACTTGGTGGTTATCCATCGTGGTAAACACCCTATGCGATTTGCCTGCATCTCCTACTGTCGACTCTGAAGTCACCGGTCTCTGACTAAACCCAAAAGTGCTCTTCTGAGGACACTAATGAGCAATGTGACCCTGTTGGCCACAAGTAAAACATTCTATACTCCTTCTGAATCCTCTATCACCTGGAGGTACACTAGACCGTGAAAAATTACCTTAACTAACTGCAGACTGAGAACTCTGAGCAGGCTGATCAAAATGATCATGTTGGACTTGTTGCCAACTCTGATCTCTCTCATTCTGAAACCAACCACCACCATGTTGAGACCGAAAACTATTACCTTGCTGAGGCTGAGTATTCTTATTCTTTTGAGGATTACACTGCTGCTGTTGCTGTCCACCCTTAGTGGGTGTCTGTTGGTTCCTAGAGGAACCTCATGTCTGTACCTGACCACCTCGTGGACCAAAACCTGCTATAGGTGCACTACCTATCTGGACACCTGTATGTCCACCCAATGCTAGAGTCATATTCTCTTCCATAATTCGTGCTTTCTCAACTGCAACCTCCATAGTCTTCGGTTCGAAGACTCTAACTCCTCCACTAATGCGGGCGTTCAAACCCCTGATAGAATGTTGTACCAGCATCGCCTCATCATCTCCAATTCCTGCATATTGTTTGAGTTCATAAAATTTGCGTTCATACTGTTCAACAGATAGAGCCATCTGACGTAAATCGTGAAACTCATTAGCTCGTCGTTGCCTCCAATGTTCAGATAAGAAACATGCCCTAAACCTTTCCAAGAACATCTCCCAAGAAACTGACCCAGTCTCCAGATGGAGCTTCTGATCCTCCAAATACCACCAAGTAGAGGCAAAACCTCGCAGATGCATGATAGCACATCTAGCTCGGGTATTGCTACTGTATGGGTGCATAGCAAAAAATCTACCAGAGTCTAATAACCAGGTCTCTGCCTCTAGACCACCACATGTGCCATCAAATGTAAGAAGGCATGCCCTCAACAAATCCCTCATATGTCTTGCAACTATGGCATCCTGCTTTGCAGTACTGACAATCCTCCTAGGAGATCTATCACGTTCCCTAACTACCTCCTAATCAACTTCCTACCTCGAACCAAGTCTGGCAAGTACCTCTTCTAGTAGGGGACACAACTTAGCTCCCTCAACCTCTGGCTGAATCAAAATCTGTCCCCCACTTGTCTGTTCCAACTGAGGACCAACTGTTCAGCATGTTCGCTCTCGTGGGAGCTCTAAGGAGGAGTAACCTGAGGGTTCGACCCACGGCCGCCACCTCAATCTCTACCACGACCTCTAGAATGACACCTATGCATGATCCTACACATAAAACAAAAGAAACAAGTCTCAGATACAAAACAGACAAGGCAAACATAAAATGATACCACGTAGTCTAACATCTAGGTCAACCTAATGGGCTCACAATTACCTAGAGCGTCCAGTGTTAGAACCTTTGCTCTGGTACCAATCTGTAATGCCCAGTCTTATAACCTAAAGAATGTTGCATTGACTACGATAGTTTAATAATTTTTTTTAAAAAAGTGTAAATATAAACTTAACTAATGCAAACATTCCCTAAAAAACGCGACAACACACTACTTGAAAATCCCATAGATGATAGTAGTATTTAACATAGCATGTATTTAATTCACATAAACTTAAGAGCATACATTGAATAACATTTAAATTACATCATTGAAGATATATAGTACAAATAAGATTCTTTCTTACATTGCATTTGAAATAACATTACAATACTCATTTTCTAAATGAGGTAGGTCATATAAAAATGTACAATTACCTATTACAAAAGTTCTCCCCAATTTCATTTGAGGAGTGATACAAGAGTAAGGTTTCCACTGATACAAATAAGATAGTACATTTATCCACATACGAGCTCTCCATCCAAGAAATACTCGTTGCCACGAACATGAACTGGGGACCCAACGGAGTAAGGTGCATGTTCCACCCAACCATGTGGTACTCGTAGGCCCACCCCCCGTGCTAGGAGATAGTAAAAGGTTCCCTAGACATAACCTACAAACCCTAGACACAAATGAAACCAAAGACAAAACTATACAAGTACCAACTTAACTTTATGGTTACATTGCTTCCAAAACAAAATGATCAAATATACTAAGTTCACAAGGATACTGTTATTATAGGTGGAGTGTCATCACAATGTTGTATAGGTTACCCAGGTGTTTCTTCCTAGGTTCGGGCCCCCAACTTGGGTTACCTTGGTAACCTCTTACGAAACCCGACCCCTCATGCAATCTGTTGCGGAATCGAATATCTTTCATAATGACTAGATATCGAATTTTCCATTCCAGGCCTTCTCAACTCATCCCCAAGTCTGAACTAGCCCTTGAGTCCATGAGTGAGGCTTATTAATCTAGTTAAAGGTTTTAGACTACCTAATGTGTTGTTTTAGTTTTCATCGATTAACTAACTCTACATGAGTTACCCTGACACCACTTTATGTGTTGGCCCTCACAAAGAGCCACTCCCCTAAAAATAACATAAGGAATCTAATTCCACTAACTGAGGGTAAACAAGATGCACATAAGTCAACATCAAATACCAACATATAACAATAGACATCACATCTTGTTCAGCTGGAACCCGGTGTCCTAAAACCACAAATGAGACCATGTACTACCCTGGTTTGTAGTATGAAACCATCATAAAAATTAACTCCCTTTTAAGAAATTACATTTGGAAGACTTGAAATCTCATATAACCCCAATTTTCCCAACAATTATATAAAACAACTTAAAGTAATTCAATCATAATAAAAATATAATTTTAGGATTTACTAAATCCAATCAAATCAATAACTTTAAGCATGAAATTATTCAACTAAAATATAACTCATCTTCCATTCAATATGAAAATCAAAACTAACATTTATCCAACTCCATAATCATGCATTATAATGAAATTTTGATTTTTGTACTTAATACATTTCATTATAACAATAACCAATATAGTTTGCCATGCACTATTAATCAATGCTGGCATTTTTATTTTAAATCAATGGGAAATTTCAAGTCATTATAGTTGGATATTTACATATATATATATGTATCATTTTATTTGAGAATAAGTTTATCACGTGTATTTTTTAAATGATTTGTATAGCCTTTGTGGATATGTATGTATGTATAATATATTAAAAAAAAAATTAATATGTTATGTATTATAATATATATATTTATAACATATAAAACAAATAAAAATCAAAGTCTAAATAAAGTTATTATAAATGTTGCAAATAGAACATTAACTAAACCACCCCCATAGGTAGGTATCGCAGGGAAAGCAAATACCCTCCACAGTGACTCCCTTGTGGGGGTCGGCCGTGGGGGTAGCCCCCTGCGACCCTCCATTCTGAATTTTTTATATTTATTTTATTTAAAACCCAAAAAAAAAATCCGGCAATTTAAAAAAAAAATCGCATACGGAAAGTTTAACAGAGATTCAACACAACAATTTTATCAAATAAGAATATTATATATATATATTTGTATATGTATATGTATATACATCATTTGTACATATACATATATATATAAAATTTTATTTAATAAATAAAAATACTATAATCAGGCAATAATTTTCAACAGGGTTTTCTATAGGAAATTGAGAAACTTATCAATTTTCACAAATTTAACAAAGATTTTCAATTTCAAAAATAAAGGGTTTCATTTTCAACCCAAATTCTCAAAATCTTTTCAATAAACAAACATGTAGAAAAGTTTAACACAGAGGTTTCTTTTCCCCAAATTTAACAGAGAACTCCTTTTATAAATCTACAGAAATTTCTTCTGTTTTCATTTGAAACTTTTCTATTGTTTTAGCAATGTGTAGCACAAGGTTGCTCTCCAATTTCACTATAAAGTTTTGTTTCAACATTTACACATAGAGGTAACAAATTTTCTACAGAAATATTTTTAACAAAATTCACCGAGAAATACAAAAGCTTTTGTCCCAATAATTTCCTCAGGCAATATTTTAATTTCACAAATTAACAAAACTTCTACAAATTCAAATCTTCATACATGCAATCTTTTCAAATCACAAAACTAAATAAATAAACAGTAAAGAACTTGTTTTCCTGTAGCTTGAAAATTGATTGTTGAGGAAAAGCTTTGCCTACAGTGTGCAACTTCCAAAGCCCTTTTAAATGTCCACTTTCAGAAGAATGCAAATCTTTAGACGAGAGGAGTGCTTAAATCTTCTCCCCGTTTTTAATCAAGGCCAAGAAATCACAATTTTTTCCACAATTTCCTTACCAACGAACTCTGTTTTCTTTCTTTTTTCAGGCAGAAGTGTTTTTCTTGCCTTACCCAGGTCTAGCGTATTCTTGAGAAAATCCTCAACAAAGAAATTTACCGAATTAATTCCAGCTATATAGCACACATGGCCAGATCAAAGAAAATATTTTTCCTGTAGGCTCAGATAATTTCCTCAATTTATCAAGAATTTAATTTTATTTTTGAGATTTAAAGTTAAAACTAATTTTCATTTTAATGCATGTTTGAAATTCCATTTTACAAAGCATTTAGAGATATTTAATCCTATTCTCTCAAATGAAATGCTTTAAAGATTAATTAATTAAATTTATTTAATGAATAAACGTCAGTGATTAAGAATATTTTGCATAAAACTAATTCAATTAAATTAAAATAAAGATATAAAGGCTTTTGTCACAATGTTAAAAGAATTAATTTAAATAAATTAAATTAAAAGGAACGTTAATCTACCATTAAAGTTCACAAAATTAACCTTTCGCTAACATATAATCCAAACAAGCCGGATGGAATGACGAAACACTGGGACCCTAGAAACGTGACATGCGTATTTGGGTTTGAGACTAGACTAGGAGAAACCTCGTTACTACCTCCCAATCAACATTACCGTTGAGTTTGGACACACTCAAACCTGTGAAACTAGGTGGAGTCAGTGTCATGTACCTGCAATCCTACAAATAGACAAATAACATACATGTATATAATCCATGATTCAAACCTGCAGAGTGAGATGGAATCAAATCCACGGGCCTCGGCGGTGAGTCTTGACTCGTTCTCCTCACCAATATTATATCATCAAAGTGACTTGATTGTCATAGGCATATGCATATTATTTATATATGTCAGCATCATCTCAAATAAACTTATCTATGCTAGAGATAAAGCATGCCGAGAATAAAATCACCCATCAAACCAGTGGCATATTACATAAAAGATAAATCCACCACATACAATCTAATGTCCAAGCAGTCAATTACATCAAAACCAAAGTACGGGGTCTATCAAAGTGAAAATGCTAGCAAAAGAAACGCAAGCAAAATGGAAGTGCTACAAATCAGCTCCTTCATCCATTTGGGCATCCCAAAGGCAGTCATAACCAGCCTTTATTAGTAAAACTATCTTGAGGATTATCTCAGGAGTTTGGCACCCAAGAATGGGCCCGCCAACTTCGGCCCTCCAGAGTATCATAGCATTGCCAAAAGTGTTAACTCCAAAGCCAACTTGGGCTCCCAAGGTGGGTCCAGAGTCATTCTCTGTTAAATTTAGAGCACATATCTCTAGCACCATTCGCAAGAATGGTCATCCCATCAATTAGAGAAGTAGTGCTTTGTTATCTGTCATGCAACTCAAGTCATTAGTCCCTTGCATTCCAGTTCTTTGAAGTCAACAACAAGCTAAAAGCTAGAATCGGCCCAGACCATAAGCCAGACTAAACTAAACTAAAACAGGACTAAGAGTAGACTAAGTGGCCCCAGGCCCGGTCCCAGATTAGGCCAGATTGATGCAGGCCCCAGACTAAAGAGGCTGGACTTCATGCATGGCGTAAGCCCTAACTCCTAGGATCTTTACATGCATTCATAAGTGTTATCTTTTACTCCAAATAGTTAACTTAACTCAAGGTGAGTTCCACCTTCCATGTGGGCAACCCATGTGCCCCTATTATTTAGGAACTCATATTGGATGCCCTCACATGCTCCTAACATTTAGAATTAATTACAAATGTTAATTAACATGATTATTTCACTCAATATTAATCTCTTTCTAATCAATATTAACATTTAGAACGCTTTCCAAGGACTTAGGAGACACATGAAATAAATAATGTTTAGGATTGCAATTAAATGGCATCCTATTTTCGACAATTCACTCATCAATGCATGAAAACAATCTTCAATTTTACTTATCCTTTGTTTGACTTTGCATGACTTGAGAACCTCAGTTAACTCCACCTCCTAATTTTGCATTTTATGAAAAATAGTAAAGTAATTTATAAATTACTACTTTACCACTTCTATCACAGTGAATAGATGCATGCATGATACTACAAACAATCCTCAACTTCTTATATCAATATAGCTAGCAATATATATCTCTATAACTCAAAATGATATCACAGTACAATTACCAACATAGATAGGTATGATAGTACAAATCCTGAAAAGATAGTGCCACCTCTAATTATATCTCCTTTGACATCAATGACAACCTTTGTTCAATAGTCATGTCTATACTTTTTTAGATCCTTGTCAATCAATGGGTTGACAAAATTTATTTGACACTACTCAAGTGGTTTAGTTGCACATGAATGCTCTTAATGCCAACCAAGACATACTTACTCCATGATATTGAAAGGGTAAAAAATTAAGAAGATTCATTCCAAGTCTATCAGTGGGTCACTTTGATGGGTTGAATTAAAATATATATAGACTTCACTGAGTATTCACAAAGCTAGTAAAGGGTCTAAATGAAAATTTATCTCTAACCGATAGTTTCAATATTTGTGTTGGTTGTGATGATGAGTCAATTATTTATTTGGTAGATATCAAAATTCATGGAATCAACCTCCCGAACATAATGGAAAGGTCGGTTTGGGCTAAAAATGCTCTAGTAAAAGGTCATTCACTAGATCTGAGCTTCAAACCCTTGTTTTCCAATGTTGCAAATGGTGGCCAAATTGAGTGAAACAAAAGACAAATCTAAATTTCTCGACCTCTTGGATGTAATGGGACAACCAAAAATACTATCATTAAATCCAAAAGAGTTATAATAACCAGATTTGACCCAAAATCATACATGCAATATAGGATTAACAAATCTTTACAAATATTTTTTTATTCTCTAGATTGTATTAAAACAAAAGACAACTAGAGCATACAAGAATTCATATGATTATAAAAGAAACTTAATTTACAATAAAAACTTGATGGTAGAAACCATCTAAGAAAAAATAAGAGGCTTACTAGATTCAAAGCTCTGATACCATGTTGGAAACAATCACATGCTTTGATACCATGTTGAAGTGAACAACCAAGATATTTAATCTACAACACCAAATAACCTCCACATGCAAAAGAGGAAATCAATAGCAGAAGATGTTATTCCACCAAACAAGAATTACAACATGATACAAGATTCACAATATGTGAAAAAGAGATGTTATGACTTGATGCTTGCAAGATGCATGAGGAACCTTGCTTAGAAAGGCAAGGTAAGAGATAGGATTAGACAAGATCATGCCATGTGTCTTAATCCTATAACATGAGACAACTTATCATAACTACCTAGGATAAGATAATATCTAGATACAAAAAATTATAGAAGGAATTTTAGATCCTAAGTAAACTTAACATGTGAATAAGTCCCCTACTAGGAATTAATTAGGTACAAGACTGTATTCACATCAACAATATTAATTTATAGAAAGACATGGGAATAACACTTGTAGCATGTAGATCACACATTATAAGTTCTTGAAGATAATCAACTCTATGCTAAGTCATCCAAGTGTTCTTTTGGTCTAAATGAGGTGGAGTATTTGGGACACATAGTTTTGCATGACAGAGTAAAGGTGGATCCTACCAAAATTAAGGCTATCATGCAACAACCTATTCCCAAAACTATTAAGAAATTGAGGGGTTTCTTGGGATTGACTGGATACTATAGAAGAATTGTGAAGAATTAAGGTTGTATAGCAACACCGGGCCTCACAGATTTATTGAAGAAGGATTCTTTTTTATTGGAATGAGTATGCTAATGCAACATTTGAGAGATTGAAGGAGGCTATGTGTAAAACTCCACTCCAAAATTCACTAAGGATTTTATTTGTGGAATGTGATTCTTTGAGAAATGGTGTAGGAGTAGTTCTCATGTAGGAGGGTCGGCCAATTACTTTTGAGAGTTGTCAATTAAAGGGTAAGAATCAACTCAAACCTATTTATGAGAAGGAAATACTAGCTGTTATTCATGTAGTAAATAATGGAGGTCTTATCTAATGGTTAGACACTTCAAGGTTAAGACAAATAATGATAGCCTAAAATATTTTTTGCAACAAAGATTATCTTGTGAAGAGTAATACAAATGGGTCACTAAGATGTTGGGATATGGCTTTGCAATTGTATATAAGAAGGGAAGGAAAATATTGTGGTAGATGCACTTTCTAGGAAGGATGAGAAAGATGAAGCTTTATTGCGTGTCATTTCATTATTACAAGAAGATTAGATGGTAGAAGCCAAAGAAAGAAGAGTGGCAGAATGATGTTGCTACAAGTAATCTCATTCAACAATTACATAGTGATCCAATAGTTCAGATAAGTTTTGTTGGAAGGGAGATACTCTCTGGTATAAAGAGCAATTTTATCTCTACAAAAATTCCACTCTTAAACACAAGCTTCTCACATAGCTTCATGAGTCTCTAGTTGGTGGTCATTCAAGATTATTGAAGACATATCATCGAGTCAAGCAAGATTTTTTTGGGAAGGGTTAAAAGGTGATGTTCAAACATTTGTGGTTGAATGTTTGGTTTGTCAAAGAAATAAAGGGGATACAATTAAGACACTAGGTCTCTTGCAACCCTTAGTTATTCCTAGCCAACGTTGGGAAGAGGTATCCATGGACTTCATCATAGGGCTTCCAAAATCTAAAGGTAATAATGTCATCATGGAAGTAGTAGATCGTCTCACTAAATATGCACATTTCACTACATTATCACATCCTTTTACAACAAGTATAGTGGTAAAATATTTTTTTGGAGAATATACAAAAGATACATGGTACACCTAAGATTATTGTTAGTGACTGTGATCCTATATTTACTATTCACTTTTTGGAAAGATTTATTCTTTTGTTTGGGTACTCAAGTGGCTCATAGTTCTTCATACCACCCTCAATCTGATGGGAAAACTGAGGTTGTCAATAAGTATTTGGAAGGATATCTATGGTGTTTCACTTCAGATAAACAATTTCAACGGGTATATTGGCTACCATTAACAAAATGGTGGTATACCATTTCCTTTCATAGTTCATCAAAAATGTCTCCATTGATAGCAAACTATATGGATACCAACCTCCTTCCATTACTCAAGGAGAATCTATCCACGACACAAAATTGAGTGTAGTAGGCAGACCAACACCATAGTGAAATAAGTTTTGAAGTTGGGGATTTGAGATTGAAACCTTACAAGAAAATGTCACTAAAGAAATAGAAAAATAATAAGTTGTCTTTGAAATATTATGTATCATACCAAATCATGCAAAAGATAGGTAGTGTTGCCTACAAGTTGAAATTGTCGCCAACAACAAAGACACATCTAGTTTTTCATGTTTCTTGTTTGAAGAAGGTAATTGGGCACACTATCCCTACTAAGATAATGTTACCAGAGCTTGATGAAGGAAGAATCATATTGGAACCAAAGTTCATTCGTTAAACATGCACAAAGAAGCTAAGGACTAGAACATTCATTGAGTATCTCATCCAATGGAAGAATTTACCAGTTGAAGATGCCATGTGGGAGGATGAGGATTTCATTTAGAAGCATCCAAAATTGATTAGCATTGAGGATAAAGCTTATTTAAAGAGGGGGGCATGCTACACCCTTAATATTATTATACATAGGGTTATGAATAGTCGGGTTATAGCTATCTTAACTCTTAATTATGTCATATTATCATTATTATATTGTTATTTAGTTATCTAGGTTAGTCTAAGGCTTATATAGGGCTATCTAAGTCGGCCTGGATGATATCCTAGGCATAAATAAAATATATATAAGAGGTAGTGAGTCTTATTTTAGAATCGTATTTCGAATTGTGTTCTCATTGGTGATATTTGGAGGTTTTTCCCTCTAAAACTAAAAACTGATATCTCTCTCCATAAGGGTAAAGAGAGAACATGAAAATGAAGAGGGGGAAAAATCAAAGAAAGGAAGAAAGGGAAGAAGTGAAAAAAATCATGAGACAAATAGAAATACAAATGTGAGAGAAAGTAAATATATGTCATGTACTTGCCTATAAAGGTAGGAAGCGAATGAACATGCATGTATATGCTTACATACATCAAAAGTTGTGTGTGTGTGTGAGGTTGTGTTTGTACCTATATGCATGTGTGTGTAAGAATATGTGTTTATATATGCTAAAGCATTTACCTAGTATTTTTTTGTCACTCTTCACAACTTTAATTTTCTTGATTGCCTTCTCTTCTCCTTTAGACCTTTGTTTTTAATTTAATTTTATTATATTTCTAACCTTTGTTTGGATATGCTATAATATTAATTGTATTATTTGAAAAAAAAAGGAAATATAACTTTTAATTTTATTTTTTATAAGACATTGTATTTTTTTTTAAATTAATATTTTATTTAAAAATTATTTTATTATTAAATAATATTTTAATATTATATTTATAATTAAATATGGATAAATAAGTCTCAAAAATTAAAAAATAATTGTAAATGGTAAAAATGGCTCTTCATATAATTAAGGTTTTGTTTTCTTTTGAAGTTCTATCTACTATTTAAAAATTAGAAAAAAAATTGCTAGTTGAATGTACAACTGAACAATTATGTGGTAAATATTTGGCCCAAACAAATCCATTCTCAATCAAAACAAAAACTTGACACTATAATTTATTCCAATATAATATTGTTTATGAAATTGATTCTTCTTATTATTTAAAAATAGAAATAAAAATTATTTGTGAAAGCAACAATTGTTTAACTACTTGTTAAATGGTTTACCCATATAAAAATCTATTCTTAATGAGTGCAAAAGCTTCACAAAGAATTTAATACAATATAACATTTTATATAAAATCTTAAATTAAAAAAAAGAAAAAAAACGAAAAAATTAAAAATAAAAAAACCACAAATAAAAGCAGAAGGAATTAAATAGCAAATAAAATAAAAATAAAATGAAATAAAAAATGCATTTTATATAAAATCTTAAATTAGAAGTTTAGTTTTTCTTTTCCTTTTCTTCTTTTATAAAAAATTATATATGCATTTAATTTATTTAATAATAAAGTTTATAAATATTATTGTATTTACATTCATTTTTTATTAAACAATTTAAAATTTAAGATATTTAAATTTAATATTCTTTTAATGAATTCTTTAAAAAATATTAATGTTTAATAAATTAAAATTTAATATTTTAAATATAACTTCAAATATTTAAACTAAATTTAAAAATATAGCATTGTTTTATTTTAATATTAACCTATTAATATTTAAACAAAACTTTGAACTTACTAATATTTTATACTTCTTTCAATTTTTTAAATTTAATATAATATTATTTTATTTTTAGTAATTTTAATTATATAAAATTAACAAATTTAAATATTTAAATTTCTTACTTATATTTTTTTAAATCAAATTTATATGAGATCAATTTTATTGTTGGCACCACATGAAACCTTGTAAAATAGATTCACCTATTATTAAAAAATAAAAATAATGTTTGATAGTTAAATGGATAGTTGATGATGGGGAATGTTTGCTTGTTAAATGGATAGTTGATGAGCAACCATCTGGTGAATGTTTGGCTTAAAAAAATAATATTTGCTTGTCAAATGGACAGCTCTACCTGATGGATTTTTGGCTTAAAAATTTAAAATAATGTTCACTTGTTAAATGGATTGTTTGCTTGTCCAAATCATTCTTTAATACAACAAAAACTTGACACGAGAATTCTCAACCCCAAAATTTATTGTTTATCCAAGCTTTTGGATTCAACTATGTATGTTTTTGTGCCGATGTTACGGATCACTCTCAGTGATGGAGTGATCCATCATCAGGAAGAGGAACAATAAATACTGAAATGATCAATATATTCTAAATTCCACCACACAAAATAAGCTACACAATAAAAAGGCATCAAAACATAAGGAGATGAGAGTAATGCTTTTAAAATGTGGGAGAGGATTGTTAAGGAGATTATTCCTAACAAGGATAGCCAGTAATCAAATGCAAAGATAAAAGAAAATCGTTGTGCGTAGAATTACAAAAAAGTTAAAAACTAATCTGTTCAGCCACCATTTCTACGCAATGAATTCAGTAATACATAGAATTACTATCAAGTAGAAAGAGATAGAAGACATCAACCCTTACTGAGCTTCCACATTTAATATTGTGGACAAATTAACAGTACTACCGGACAAGCAAAAACATTTATCTCCTTTATGAGAATGCCAACTGTGACCCGTGACTGCAAATACTAACAATGCTTTACTTCCATAACTTAATCTCAAAATATGAGAAGGGCAAAATTTTCTTAGCAATATATAAATATGCACTAGAAGAAATTCAATTTGGAGATCAGAAATGTCTCACAAATCCTAGACACAAAATTTACTCTACGCTGCAGAACTATAGTCTTCACTTAAAGATATCATAAAATAGTTGTGTTGAAAGCCCTTTATCCCTTTGTCAGAGGATTGAATCACCCACCTCACCCAATTATCAGGTACAGCGTTATTTTTGAAAAATAACTAGTCTAGGACTCTGTAACAAGACGATTTAAGCACCATGTATGCAAATTGTTATGTAAACTACTTTGAAAAATGCCATCTTTAGCTGCTCATTCTCCAAAGCCTCTCTACTGAGGATTTGGTGGCCTGCCGTTTGCCGCTGCTACCCTAGACCCCCATTCAAGTAACTCTTTGCTTGTGTCATCCTTGTGTACTATTACTTCAATAAAGCATAAACAATCCTTTTTTGGTCCCTGGGCGGTTTTTATAGCCTCAATAGCCTCTTCTTCTGTTTTAACCTGAAGAAAAAAACATATAATTAGAGGCAAAAAGAAGGATAGAAAATGCTAAATTTAAACTTGGATAACAGATGAAACTGATTGCATGAACTTAAAATGAGAATTTAGTTCATGTTTTTGGAGAAAAATGACACAAAAGAATCTCTAATATCAAAAGATTGTAGTTCAACTGGTTTGAGCACAATTGGTGAAGATGACAGTATGTTCCTTGATTATGCTATCCACCAAGATTCAAATCGTCCATAAGTACAAATAAATAAGGGAAAATGCTAGATCCATGCCCTAGATGACTATGTTAGAATGGATACCCCTCAATCCTTCAGTCTCAGACCAAGAGATATGGTGTAATGAATACCCCTAAATCCTTCACTCTCAGACAAAAAGATATCAGCTTAAACTCATGCTCCCATATTAGATTGTGAGAATGACCTGGGTTTGACATAAAACCCTCCAACAACCCAAAAAAACAAGAAAACAAGGAAAGTCTGACAATAAACAAAAGGCCTAAACATTTCTGACTGAAAAAGACAACGAAATGATCAACTATAAAAATATTTTTACAAGAAAAAACTAGCAAGAAATTTTGGCCAGACACCCAACAAAAGATATTGAAAGTAAAATAATCTCCCAATTTAATTATTTCCGCTCAAAAGTACCATGACTTATGGCTTATTGTTCAAAGTAAAAAATTAAAATGCTTTGGCCAACTCCAAGCTGATGAAATGGACCATTAACAACACTAGAAAATTCTCATGTATAAAAAAGAAACCCGTGTACAAGGAATTCCAATTTAGGCACAACTACAGCACTAGACCTCTGAATAAACAGAAAATAAGCTTTCTAGCATCCTTGGAATTGTACCAGTCAGCATGGTGGAACACAATACCAATTGAACACATTTCTATATTTTAACTAAAATTTGGAACAGAAAAATATTAGGCAAAGAAAGAAAGGAATGATAAGGTGACCAATAACACAGAATTAGCTGTACCATTAATGAAAACATAAAATACCTTGGTAGTCCAGCATTTCCCTTCACCATTATGAATGGCATCTACTAAACCAGTGTAGTTCCAATTCTTTATGACATTGTATGGTCCATCGTGAATTTCAACCTCGATTGTATATCCTCCATTATTAATCAGAAATATGATACTTTTCTGGCCGCATCTAATCATGGTAGATATATCCTGGGCTGTTACCTACTCAAACAAGAACACAAGTATTTATAAAACTAATTGACAGTCATATCATTCTAGACTTAACAATTCATAAATAGTTAAAAAGTCAAAATAAGACGGTACACCTTTTTTGAAGAAGGTAGATAATTACATTTACCATTTTGATTCAATATTTATAAATTCTACAAATAGTTGTTTCTCTAGTACTCAAATAATTACAGATTCATGAAAGAAAGAGCTTTGCATCTACACCTGAAAGCTTCCATCACCGATACAGGCAATGACTCGCTTATCTGGAGTGGCTTGAGCATATCCCAGTGTAGCTCCGACAGACCAACCAATTGATCCATACTGCATCTGGAACTCATACCTGCAAAATCAAAATTAGATTAAATCATTCAACACTGGCACAAACCCAAGCACAGAAAAATAACATCATAAGTTACTGGTTCTGGGCACAAGGGAATCCTATTTTATACTAAGTATTGCAGTTGGTTTTTGGAATAAAATCTCACTTGTAAGGGAAACAATATCACAGTTTCCTTGTGAATTATTGACTTTTAGCATAACCCCTATGTAGAATAGGATGCTTTGTAATATGGTGCATTTATAGAAGCATAACAGGACTATTGGGCATGTACAGAATTTCTGTTCTACACAAGATCTTAACCACAATCTCAGATTCTCAACCTTCGCATTGAAATTTTTAAATTTATAAAAGCAGAAAAGATCTATTCTGTTTATTTTTCAGACTAAACCTAATAACTAATTCCAAAGAGGGGCAGGAATAATTGCAATAGATTGTAGGAACTATTTTCAGTTCAAAGTTTTAACTTAGAGGCAACAAGTTAAAACTCCTCAGTACAACAAACAAGGTATTATAGTTCTTTGAACTTTTTCAAGGGAAAGAGTATTGAGAGGGATATTAATTTACCCGCATCTCTCTGGGAGTTTCAGCTTCTGACAATTGAACCAAGAGTCACCAGTTTCAGCAATGACAGCTGTATCGTTTGATAGCATGGCCTGCAACCAAGCAATTTTTACCCATTAATATACAAGAATAAGAACAAAAGCAACAATTGAATTATTGACTGACCATAACTTATTTCATAATATGGAGGGATTCTCTACAATCTTACCTGAATGTGTTTGAATAACACATTGACTCTAAGAGCCTCGTTTGGAGCACCTTTCAAGGGAAGACCAGGAGGTACAAAGATACGCTGATAATTCTCAAAGGCTGTTGTGTTGCGCTTCAACTTCTTTGCAAGGGCTTCTAAGAAGTCTTTCATTAGTACACAGCCAAAAGTAGGTCCGTTTGTGACAGTTACCCTGTTAGGTTGCACAATTACAGCTTTCTCTTTCTTCAAGAGCAATGAATATCCCACTGAGCTATAGTCATTGAAAATGGGGCCTGCAAATAAATATGCATCTGCAGACTCAACTATTTCAGCACAGAATGCAGTACTGACTGCACCCCAGTAAGTTCCTATGTAGTGTGGATGGGTCTCTAGAACCTGCCCCTTAGCAGATGGCAATGCAGCCACAGCATAACCTGAAGCATCTGCCAATTCGCCAAATGCATCTTTTGCCTTAGCAACCCTAAGCTTTGGACCCCCAACCAACACCGGCTTAACTGCTGAATTTAGGAACTCTGCAGTAGTTTCGACAGCTGCTTCTAAACTTCTTGGATTGCTTAGCCTATAATTCATGTGAGCCAAAAACACTATTACCAAAACAAACTACAAGTAGCTTCAAATGCAATGAAAAATATAAGAGCTTTATCAAAGACAAATCTTGCTTTATATTAAATTAATGGATTCGGCTACCCACTGAGGCACTTCAAACATTGCAAAAACAATAAGAACACACCATGATGAAACAAAAAAATGCACACTTCCAAAAATGCCTTGAAAAGAACGCACACTAGTAAGATCAAACAGCCAAAGAGGAATAAAGTTGACAAGGATGTTCCTTATTAGTGCTATTCCCATTCAAATATACAAGAAAAATCAAGTACCCAAATACCAGAGAACCCCACGGCAACGTCAATTTAATCTCTTGCCACAGGAAACCAATATTTTGAATGAAAATCTAAAACTCAATACTGTGAAAAAAATGTTGGAAATGACGGTAATGGTATATAGTGAACCTTGTGTGCTAAAAAATACACTGGCCCAACCCAGGAAGAGTTGAATACAGTAGAAGGAGAATAGTACCAGGTCAGAGCCACTTGTTGAATATGTTGAGGTAAACCTATTAGGTTTTACTGCTATAAATTATCTTGAAACTGAGCATTGAACTCATGCACATTCGCATGAGTTAGCTTGAACCCCGAGCCTCACTAGGGGAAAATTAACCCGACAACATTTTTTATAAAAACCCTCAAATAAAGGCTTTCATTTGTATTTGACTTATTCCACAAATGAAAAGGCTGGCCAACTAAACTTCACTTCCAGACTTCAAAATCTTAAATATACATAAAAGAGAGAATCCCAAAGATGAGAAAACCTTGATCATCCTAGGAGAACACTGTTCATTCGGAAACCATCGGTGGAGACCCACAACATGAAGACCCATAGATTTAATAATTGAAAATATATACACCAAGAAGGAAATACTACAAGTTCAAAAATATAAACTAAATTACAAAAATGAAGAAGAAAGCCTACCTGGACGTGAGACAGAATGGAACAGGCTCATGACTGAACGTGTGGTGGGGAATCCCAGGGAGATTACAGCTGATGCTGATATACACTGGCTTGCTCTCTATAAGCGCCGTAGATATCGCATGATCAATAAGCTCGTTGGCATCATCCAAATTGTTCACAATCACCTAAAATTACACCAAAAAGAACACAGTTCAGTTTTGGGAAAGAGAAATCCGGATCAGGAAAAAGCCGAGGAAAATGATTGCAAGGGCAGGAGGGTACCTGAGCACATGTTACAGTCTGAAAGCAGCGATACTCCTGGGTAAAGTCAGGAAGGCCAATGGTATGATGAAGAATACGGTTGGTGCCATAATCGTTGGAGTTGGGGCCCCCGACGATGCATATGACCGGCAGATTCTCGCTGTAAGCCCCTGCAATGGCGTTGATCACGGAGAGACCGCCAACAGTGAAGGTGACAACGCAGGCTCCCACGCCTTTGGAGCGCGCATAGCCATCCGCTGCGTATCCGGCATTGAGCTCGTTGCAACACCCCACCAAATTGAGCTCGGGCTCTGCAATCAGATGGTCGAGCAGCGTCAGATTGAAGTCCCCTGGCACTGAGAACACGTCACGCACGCCCACCTGCACAAGCCTCCGCGCCAGATGGCGACCCAGCGTGGCAGGCCCCACCGCAATGCCAGAGCCCTGCAGCGCGCAGTTAACAGTCTTGTTGCAAGGTGGACGTCCCAAATCATTGCTCTCAGGCCACTGCGAGTTTACATCTACGCTTGATTCCATCCCAGATGCCCCTCTTTCTCTCTTTGTCGCTAAATATACTCTGCAACGTCTTGCTTAATCGAGCTTAAAAGTTTTCGCCAGTCGTATTACACTGAATTTAGAGTTTGAATCGATGATGTGTGGTGTTGGATTCGTAATGAATTTATAAGTAGCCCCCAAGAATAAAAAATTGCTTCTAGGAGATACTCTTTGGGGTTTTGATAAAACAAGCGGAATTATGAAACCGGGGAAACGGCTGATGAATCCGCTGGCAGACGTTCCGTAGTTTTAGGGACGGTGCCAAAATGGAACTTTGGGACGCACTTGTCTTGTAGTGCTTTTGCCACGTGTGATAACTCCACGGACAGTTTTACTAATTTTCTTTTGTGAATTGGTTCCTCACTGTATTGATGGTGGATCGTACCGTGTGCATGTGGTATATTCGCTGGCGAGAATCTTGGATCATGTAATTGTAGGTTGGTGTGGTAAACAAGTATTGTAAAATTTGAAATCAGTGGGAATGTGTGGCTCATGTTTTTTGGGGTTCCGGTATTGACTGTCCCTTAAATTTTAAGCCCTTTGGTTCGCAAAGCAAAAGGTTTCGAAGGGTTAGGTAATGGTATTCACAAGTCTCATGATTGGGACACCTTGTCGTCACAAGATCTTTGTAAGGTGTCGGTGACGAAATATATCAGCCATTGTTTTGGTTTAACCGTCAATTTTGGTTTGAATTTGAAAATGTAGGAGACTAAATACGCAAGGTGTCAAACGCCTCCCTCACAGCTACTTCCGCAAGTTCTGGATTTTTTAAAATTAAAAACTATTTAAACTATTAATAAAAATGGACGGTCAAGATTTGCAAGAAGTAGAGACGGTATAAGACGACGCTTCCACGGTCAAGGATAAACTTTTTCCTCCCTCCGAAAGTTGTAGCTTCTTTATTTTCTATTTTTCCGTTTTTGCTACGCCAGTGTATAGGTAATATTTGTAGATGAATAGTCGGAGTTTGGACTTTGGTTGGGTGGTATGTCATTTTTAGGTTTACTTTATATGTGAAGTTGAAATGAGAGGATTAGGGTTTTGGATATTTTGAATTATGAATTTTATTTTATGATGTATTGTGACATAAGATTATTAATTAAGATCTAATATTAAATTTTAGATCTAGAAGGTTAAGATAATTTAATTTCGAGACAACGAATGTAAGCATAAAATCTTGACATCAATCTTATTTAATGGCACGATCCCATCATAATTTATGCATGATGTCATAAACAAGAGTTTCGTTTTTATTACGTGTAAGTTCTATTTGCTCACTAATATTTAAATTATGAAAAGTACACTATTTTTGAAAAGAATAGTGAAATTTATTGAACAAAATGTAAAGTTTAAGACTTTCTTGTACTTTAGTAAAGTCTTGAAATTGAATTAACAATAAAGTATAGAGCTAGCTAGGGTGGCAATGAATGTTGATGTGTAGATAGAATGGATGTTGTTAAGTTGATTATTGATTGCTAATGTGAGTTGGTAAATGATTGTGCTAGAGATTTGCCTTCAAGGTAATGCTTTGACAATATTTGGTTTCATGTAGAGAAAATAATTGTTGTTAATGTATCATAAAGAAGTCATTGATGAATTATGTACTTGCAAAAGGGGAGGAGATTGAATGAACACTCTTGCAAATGCTATCTAATGTTTTTTTTAGATTGCACGAATCAATTAGGTATCCATCGCTCTATAAATTGTAGTGGGCCTGGTAATTTTTTTTCACGTGATTAGTGTTGCTAGTGCAACACACCCTTTGATACCACAGATTTGGGGGGAGACTAGACCTCGTGACCTCTTGCCTGCAACAGGATGCTTTAGCCAATCGAGCTAGGCCGCCCACCCCACTATCTAATGTTATTTTTACCAAAAATAAAAATAGATAAAAATAAAAAAAATAAAATTTAAAAGTACACTAAAATTTCTACATTTCACTACTTTACATGATTTTTGTAGACACCTATCTAATGTCACCTTTTCCTTCATATATGTCCTAGGCAATCAAGTACACCTTACTAATTATTTATTTCATCCAAACATTGCCTAATCATCTATGCATCACCTCATCATCTATTCATCACCTAGGCCACACATGTTATCACCTTATCATCTAGAAATAAAATGAATAAATTTACTTAAATGTAAATAAGGTGTTAAATAAATAGGTCTAAAACTTGATAAATAGATTTAAGTTAATTTAAATTAAAGTTATGTGTTAAATTGAAATGAAAATTAATTTACATTAAAATTATATGTGTTAAATTGAAATGAGAGTTTGTATCTTTAGGAATCGAGAATTTTTTTATGAATATTAGATCCAATGACCCTCTTTATTGACACCACTTAAGTTTGAGGGAATAATTCCACCATAAAGTGATAATGTGGTACATTTTACTAAGGATAAATTATTTAAACCATTTGAAACATCTTTAAATGAGGACTTATATAGGTCTAAAATAGAAAGAAGATCAAAAGTGAGGGACCAAAAAAACCACCAAGGTGGGTATAACCCTAATAGACAAAATTAAAGGATAGGACAATCTTCTTGATCTATACAAAATTAAACCCACACATAATAGATACCAAACCACTAGAGACATCAATCCCTGCTTGTAGAATTTGTAGGCACCAACCCACTAGAGACACCAATCCTTGCAATTGAGCACCAACTCGGAAAGAGACACCAATCTCTTGTTAAGGCACAAACCTTCTATGCAACATGATCACCATCTTCTTGTGAATGCCCTCTTTAATGGACGATCAACAATCACAATCAAATCAACAAGTTCTTCTTTTCAAATCTACTTATAATCTTCTGTATAGATTTTCAATAAACCCCTCTTCAATTTCTGTGTAAACTTCTCCTTTATATCTGCATGAACTCTTCTCATAAACTTGTTATAAAATCTTGTCTTAATTATGCATCTATGTACCTCTCACAATGATCTTATATTTTCATATGTAGATTTGTAGGTGTAGATATGATGTTTATCTTTAATACTCATACACTTCCTTCCATAATTCTTTCTCTTTTTATATCTTCATAGTCAAGTGACAAGATACATCTCTTTGAAAAGATATCCATATGAACATACATAATCTTTTTTTTAAACTAACTACCAGGTAAACCCACAAAACTGGTTTACAATTCCAATGAGGAAGGAAAAGTTGCAAAAATTCCCCCATACAAAAAAAATTAGTTTTTGGGGATTCAAACAAACATCTAGTTCGAGCAAACCCAAAGGGGGTTCACTAGAACCGCCCTTTGAGTGAACCCATTAAATGCTGGGTCCCACATTTCCTAGGGAAAAAAATAAAGGAAAGGGTTGTGGAAAGGAGGTTTCGCTGGTTCGAGCGAACCTCCAAGGGGGGTTCACTCAAACCCCCCCTTTCCCCCTTTCTCCCCCTCTAACACCAAAAAACTCTAGAATTTTTCCCTTCAAAGCTCGAGTTGAGGATGAAAATGGAGGAGAATTCATAGACCCAACTGGATGATGGTAGTCCTTAGAATGAGCTATCTAACTAATATAATTTTAATATGTTTTTATTTTATTATGTATTTATTTTTAGTTTGATTAAACATAAATTTTTCATAGAAAATCAAGCTCTATGTTCCTCGCACATGTGGAAAAAAATAGCGATTATCAATTATTCTTTTGAAAAATATGAGTGCACTAGATATTGAAGTCCTTGATCCAACAAAAGAAAAATTGAATTTTGATACATACAAAAAGGTTATGTTGTATACTCTGGCCTCTGCCTATGTCTAAATTGCAATTGGTTTGACTTCAAAACTTGATTAAGAAAAAAAATTCAATAAAACACTATGAAACCAATTGGAAGCACTATATATCGTACTTACAAATCTAAATTTGAAAAAGATAGAATTTTATCCTTCATGGAAAAAAAGTTATGTTGTATAGGTGAGCGTCACTCCTTAAAATGGTGTTTAATTAAAAAAACTAGTTTTCGGCGAGATGGAAAAAAGAAGTAATTTGATTCCAAAATTTTGAAAAAATATATTTAGAATCTATAAACAAAATGTCACAAATCACTAGTTTGCATCATTTTCAAATTCCTCATGATTTAGCCGCTATAGGTGCTCGAAAGTGAAAATTTACCAAAAAATTTGAAAAAATATATTTAGAATCTATAGAAAAAATGTTACAAATCACTAGTTTGCATCATCTTCAAGTTCCTCATGATTTAGCTACTATAGGTGCTCGAAAGTGAAAATTTAGTTAGAAAAAATCAATTCAATGTCCAGTTTGACCAAAAATTGTAAACTAGTATTGTGGGATCACCCACCTCCATCCTATCCTTAGTTTTATATAAACTCACTACTTAGCTTGCATTTGCATAATTTGCATACTATTATATCTTGGAAGCTCTTAATACAATTTTGTCATCTTAACATTACATATCTCTTGGAGTTGTTGGTTTCCATTGTCTATGTTTTTCTAGTTTATGTAGCTTTGAATTTATTATAAAGTTCCTTGGGTTATTCAATCTATTTCATATTTATAACATGGTTGTGGACAATGATTTTGGATTCCCAAACTGCTTTAGCTCCTTCTAGGGTTTTTCACCTAAAAGGAGAAAGAAATGGGGTCCAAAATGCAAATGTCTACACTCAAGATTAATGTTAATGAGATGTAATATGTATAATAATGATGTAATAATGCACTAATCTAAAAATAAGATGATTTAATGATGTAAAACCTAAGAAATGCAACTTGTTTGAAAACATAGTGTGATATGCAAAAACACCTAAAAATGCAAGCAAATGATGAAATAACTAAACAAGACTGGAGAGGTGCACTTGGAATCTGAAACTTGATGTGGAGAGATTCTAGAATCTAGAAAAATTGACTAAAAATGTTGACTAAGACACTTACACTAGGTTGGGCGACTTAGTCCCAGTTTCAGGAAAACTTGTTGGAATAGGAATTTGCCAAATGGGTATCCAAAGATGTAGAAACCACTTTTTAGGCCTGATAGTGGAACTAACCTGCCAGTAGTGGCAACTTAGTCCATTTGCAGATTTCAAGAATTTTGGGACATAATCTTATGGCCTTAGGTCTGCACTTGCTTTTCTGACAAGTGTTTGCACTTGATTCTGCAGAAAATAGGATAAAAAGTAGCTTCCAAGCTTGAATTAGGGTTATGTTGATTTGATTAACTTTGAAGACTTCTTGACCACTTTTCAACACTTATTTCATTGAAAAACCTACATAAAAAGTCTGCAAACACACATGCAAAGAGAGAAAAATGGTTAAGGGTTAGAGTATAGGGGTTTTCCTTGGTCAAACCCCACTTTGGTAAATAAAACCCTATGAAAATAAATGAAATGGAGAGAGAATGATAAATAGATAACATGCAATGTCATAAACTTACCAAACCCTTGATGTAAAAATATGAAGATATGCAATGAAGTGCTCCAATGGATGACTTGATTATGCTTAGAGTGCTTGAATGCTTGAATGACTAGGTGAATTAGGAGATTACATGATGAAAAATGAGGGGAAAACCCTTATTTATACTTGATTTTACTAAAATTTCCCTAAAATAACACATCGCAGAATGACCTCAAGGGTTAGAGGATAAAATCCCGCTAGAAATTTAAAATAATTTTGAGTTTTGTGCCAAAAAGGACTAAGTCGCCCCTATTGGTGACTTAGTCCCACTTAAGAAAATTAAGTGGGTGTCGAGAATTATAGGGCATTAAATGTTTTCCAACGGGAATATCCTCAAAACACACTTAAGGGAGGCCAGAAAGTGCATTAAAGGGTCATTTAAACACGAGAAAGGGTTGAATTAGTGATGACAAGTCTAGAAAAGTGTGAAAGTGGGTTACAACACTTTGAAATAAGACTTGGTAAGTGATAAAAAAGGGTTATTTCGGTGAATTGTGATGAAAGGGTCTTAGAAAAGTGTGAAAGTGGGTTACAACACTTCACAACACCTTTACAAGACATCTTAGAAGTCTTAATGATTCACAAGGGTCCAAGACCTAATGTGAATGTGTTGGCCACATTACAACATTAAATCCAGGAAAAATCAAGCTAAAGTCCACTAGGAGGGCTTGAACATGAAAAATTAGAAGGGTTACTTTTTTTGTGTCCACAATGGTATCAAAGTTTTTGTTTTGAGAAATCTAAGTTCATAGATTCCTAACTGAGAGATTGAGTTTTTTATATAAGATCTTGTAAATTCTTGTATACTCTTCTCTTGCATTTTTAAATGATCTGAAGAATTAGAAAGGGTTTGAAAAGATCTAAAAACCTCTTCATATCGCATATGTTTTTTGTGAGATCCAGGTGATTGCAACATTTTTGGTTATACTTGTAACATTTTTGAATATTCTAACTCGTCTAGGAAGCTCAAGAAAGTCAAGATTGGCTTTCAATTCATCCAAATTGGAGATCATTTGACATAGTTGTAAATGAGGGTTTGAAGCTCAAATCTAGCAAATAGGTTTTTATAGGAGCATTTTTGGCCAGAAAGGACCTTTCCATTGCATTTAGGAGATCAAGAAGAAGAATTTTGATATAAAATTTGTCCATATTTGGTGTTGGGAGCTATTGAGGCAAAAAAAAATTTCCCAGGAGGTTGTACGGTCCCCCAAGTCATAGTTGTATGATTTATTTATTAAAAAAATAAAAAATAAAATTAAAAGCACTTGGCACTTTTTTAAAGCACTCAAAGCACTTTAAACCAATGTTGTTTATAACACTGGGGGGTTAAACCCCTACTCGCAGACTTTAGTTGCGAAGCTTGTGGCTTAAAGCCACCAACTAGGCCCTTAACCATAGTGACCATACAAGTTGCTAGCAATCTATATAAAAATCATGGTTGTAAAAAATATATTGCCAATCGACTTTGTAGACTATCGACTTAAACTACCATCTATGTTGCTCATTCTTCACCCAATTGCTGCCAGAGGGCCGCCTTAGTCTGTGGTGCCGCCAAGTGGCCACCAGGGGGCCACCAGGGTCCCATAATAGGCCAAATTGGGCCTTTGTTTTGAACTCGCATAACTTTTCGCCATGATATCAGATTTTCAAAAACAAGATATCATAAGAAAGTTGGAGACAAGAACTTTCCATCTACGAAGGTATTGAAAATATTTTTTCTATTTTCTACTAGATATTTCAAGTCAAAGTTGTTTGTTGCTAATTTCTTCAACATACCATAACTTTTTCCCTGATGCTCCAATTTTTCAGAAATGAATAGGTGTTAGAAAGGTGGTGAAAAACACTACACATTTATAAATCTATTCTTTTCCAAATTTTGTCTTAAGCTCATTTTGTATTAGAATTTTTAATTTTGGCTATTTTGAGCCTATTGAGCATTGTATCTTAGAAAAGGCTTTGTAAACATACTAAATTATAAAGTGCCAACCTTATAATATTTTTTTTTGGGGTGGGGGGGGGGGTGTTTTTGATACTAGTGAAAAGGGTGGGGGTTTTCTAAGTGTTCTTGTGTTCACTTTCTTTTACATTGATTCATCATGCCTTCAACAATAGTTCCTATTCTAACTACATACAACTAATTTGAGTGGAAACTATTTGAAATACAAATTCACTTAAGAAGTTTTGGTTTGTATAGAATAACTATGGGACTAGAAACTAAACCACCTAAAGATGAATAAAAAATAAGATGAAGCATATGAAGCGTTATGCTTGTTTTTTCTCTTGATTTGCTCTTTCATATTGAATCTTTGAATACTCCTAATGAAATATGGAAAAGATAGAATCTCTTTTTGGCACTCAAGATTATATGAGGGGTCATATGTTGGAAAATGAACTAATGAGTTTAAGTCCAAGTAACTCAACACAATTTAGGATTTCTTCGCCAAATTGAAACCACTAAGCCTACAAGTACAACAATGTGAAATTACTAAGAAAGATAAGCAATTGATTCTAAGCATTTTCTCTAAGCTAAGTTCTAAATATTTTGCATTTGTTTCTACCTTCTATGCTACTTTGGCATGCATTTAATTTAACGTGCTTCATTGTAAATAAAGTCGCATGAGCACAAATGTTTGAAGAAACAAGTAGATCACTTGACACACGTTCTTGAAAAGAATAATCTCAATGTTCTTGATTCTATCAAACATAGTTCAAATGAGGGGTCTCACAAGGCCAAAGATAACAACAAAGGGAAAGAAAAGGGTAAGACCTTTGTAGCAATTAATTCTCCACCATCCACATGGGTTCTTGATTTGGGTGCTTCACACCACATGACACTTCTTTTGAGGATGAGATTGCATCTTTGTCTAGTCACTACTGAATTTGACACCATTTTTTGATAGACGTTCATTGGTTGTTTGAAAAATCTTTGTTGGAGTAGCGACGAAATGGAAAAAACATTTTTGTTGCACGTCCGACGACAATTTAAACATCGAAAGAACGACGCAGATTCGTCGGTCATCGACATCATAAAATGGCTCTGATTTTTGTCTAAATATCAACAAAATGGGTGTTGAAAGAACACCAGATTTTCATCACCAGTTCGATGAAATGGGCAAGTATTTACGATGAATCCATCGTCGCAGCTAAGCAACTTCGTCGGACCTTTTATGTGGTTCGTTGATTATTTATGTCGAAAGTGCGACGAAATGGAACAAGAGTTAAGACAAAGTATTCGTCATAGCTAAACAACTTTGTTAGACCTTTTTCTGTGATTTGTCGATGGACTTCGTCATAATTACGATGAAATGCACAAGGAGTTACAACAAATCCTTCGTCACAGCTATAGAAACTTCGTCGAACCTTTTCTGTGATTCGTCGGATGTGTTCGTCGAAATTGAGATGAAAGCATGCAAATTTTTTTTAAAATATTCGTTGAAATGTACCATCGGTGAGAGATCAATCAAGTCACGTCCCTTTGTATTCAAATCTCAGAAAAATATTTTATTGGAGCTCTAAACTATTCAAATATTAAGGATTTAATTAGCTATAAGATGGAAAGTTGTTGTTTAGACATAATTCATCATCTTTTACATATCTTTATTCACTTCTAGCGTTTCAGATAAAATTGTGTAAATGAGACAGAAATGTGAATGTTTTATGACAAAGAAAATTCTTAAAAGGATGGGGGAGAGAACAAAGGGTAGGGGGCAAGAGAATGCTTGAATGTATAGCAAAGTATAACATTTTGATCATTATAACAATGAAACGAATCTTAAATTTGAAGCATTAATATCATTTACAACATTTATGATCAAGAATGAATGTAAGTAGAGAAACTTTTGCATACTTGCATATGGTACAAAATTTCATGGTTAAGTCAAAGCCTCCCATCAACAACAAGATCCAAATATCCGTGTATCTATCTCAATCAAGCCTCTAAACCCTTCAGAGCTCTCAATTTTTCCACTAACCTGTTATGCACAAAAGTCAAATTTTAGAGTTATGTCACCACTAAAAACAAAATAAACAGAGCTTTGAAACCAAATCCACACACAACGCAATGTGGTATTCATACAAATCCATACAAACAAACTAAACTCATAACATTGGAATGAAAACAACTTAAAATTATGATGTAGAGCATGGATTTAGGGTATAAAGAATCATTTTTCTGCCACCATAGTGAAAAATTAGCACTTTCTTTCATCTTTGTATATTGGTTTGATGCTTCAAACGATGAATTTCTTATATTGAAAAGTGCATAACCTTATTGAGCTTCTCTTTGTTTCGAGAATAGTTTAATATTTTTTGCTTAATAGGGCCAACCACATGACGGTGGAAGCTCATTTGGCCCCTCCCCCCCTCACATCACTCTCAATTCCCATACCCAGTCATATAACATTAATAATTCATTAATCCATTAGTAACATATAACATTCATTCATTAACATATTCACATTCATTCATTAACATATAATATTCATTCTTTCAATTTTTACATATTATCAATTTAATATGGTTGTCATGATATGATTACAATCACTTTTTTTTTTTGTTTCTTTTTCAAAGCTACATAAAGTTGAAGTGGAGTATCATTTTCTAAATCAATATCTGTACCCCCTTTAGTTGTTCTGCCTTTTGTTCATGATCTTAATGTACGCCTAGTCGTCTGTTCATGACGTGGATGCTGCCTCAAGGGGGGGTCTGCTGCAATAAGAAAGAAATGTTAAACTGATATGTTTTATTATTATTGTTACAAGTATTTCATTAATTAAAAGAACATTAGAGTGGTTCTCTTTACCTGATGGGTCCACATCATGTTCCTGAATTTTTGTTATAGACTCATGCTCAACATGCTGAACACCCTCTAAATCTTGATCTGCAATTGAAACACGAAAGGTTACATTAATTAATACACCAATTGAAATTAAATATGTTTAAGAGAACATGAGAGTGGTCCTCTTTACCTGATGGGGCCACATCATGTTCTTGATCTTCTCTAGCCTGATCATGCTCAACATGTTGATCACACTCTACATGCTCTAAAGTTGAAACAAGAAAGGTTACATTAATTAATACACCAATTGCAATTAAATATGTTTAAAAGAACTTTAGAGTGGTCCTTTTTACTTGATGGGGCCACATCATGTTCCTGATCTTCTCTAGCTTGATCATGCTCTACATGCTCTAAAGTACTAGGATGCACACCATGACCTGCATCTGCAGGTTGTGCTCCACCCTCACCAGGCTACATTCCAATGTCATGTGCAGTAAATTATCATTGCAAAAAAATGTGAATAAAATCGAGTTGATTTTCTCGCAAAAAAAACCATGACACCATGGCTTGTTGCTTACTATTATGCTTTGATAGATTTTTTCCAAGCATCCATAGCTTGTTTGAAAGCACCTGTTTTAGGATTTTAGCCATAGCAGCAAGACAATGAACTATTTGATAAAATGAATTGGTAGATATGTATGAAAAATGCAGTAGCATAGACAAGGTAGTGAATTGCTTGAAAAAAATGTCTCAAAGAAATGTAGTCTTATGGTGATGGAATGGCATGACAAGCAAATTGCTACAGATTGTCATGGCATTTCATCACTGTGAGATTGCATTTCTTTTAAGAATTTTTTCAAATAATTCACTGCCTTGTCTATGTTATTGCTTACTATTATGCTTTGGTATCCATAGCTTGTTCGAAAGCACCTATTTTAGGTTTTTAGCCATAGCATGAAGGCATTGAACTGTTTGATAAAATGCTTTGGTAGACATGTATGAAAAATGTGGTAGCATATAAAGGTAGTGAACTATTTGAAAATGCTTCAAAGAAATGTGTCTCATGGTGATGGAATGCCATAACGAATGCCATGACAAACAAATTGCTATGGATTGTCATGGCATTCCATCAACATGAGACAAAATTTCTTTTAGGAATTTTTTGAAACAGCTTCACTGTCTTGTCTATGCTATTGCTTACTATTATGCTTTGATAGATTTTTTCCAAGCATCCATAACTTGTTCAAAAGCAACTGTTTTAGGCTTTTAGCCATAGCAGCAAGGTAATGAACTGTTTGATAAAATGCTTTGGTAGACATGTATGAAAAATTTGGTAGCATAGACAACTGCCACCATCCTGATATTTATGTAGTTGCAGTATGTTTTGTGCAATGTAATCAACAATATGAATATAACCAACAAAAATCTATTTTCTATAATTCATGGATTGAACTCAGATTTATTTTACTCTCAATGTCTGTGATGCTATGCAAATTCCATTAACTTTTTAAAAAAGTAGTTTCCTAATCGCTTTTTCAATTTTTTGTGTTTTTTTGTAAATCCGATTTTTTCCTGATCTTTTCCTCATTTTTTCTCAAATTTTTCAAAAAATCTTGAACTTTTGGTTTGTCGATTTTTTCCCCAAACCATTAATGCTACTATGGATTGTACAGGTATTCAATTTCAAATAAACTTTATTGAGTTTATTTACCTACGTGTCGGATGTAGTGGAAGGTTGTGTTTGCCTAGTCAAGACTCTTAGGCATTCAACCATGACTCCATAGCCTTGCTGAAAGGCAATCTTCAGGTCATCTTCTGTGGGAACTCAGTTGAATTCAGAGCCCTAAATTTTTGCATAAGATCATGAATTTTGCTTCTATGGTGTGATAAAACCAAAATTGTTTTCAATTTATTATTTGGATACTATATTTCATTTATTGATACTTACAATTCGTGCGGCTAATTTCATATAACCACCAGAGCCAAGTTTGTGCTGCCCATGTTTTTCTAGTCTTGCCTTTGTTGCCTTCGATGTGTTGGGCAGCCTATAAAAAGTTTGAAATAAGTTAGATTATGTAAAAATAAAGAGTAATCAGTATATAATTACATTGTTGATAGTATCACATACCTTCCTTGGCCCGGTGGTGTCTTTCCTTTTATCTTTTCAACCTTCTCCTTTCCATTTGACACCAGGTCTTTCCACTCCCTCTCTGAAATTATGGGGGGACGTTCATGCTTTTTGTTCTCTAAATGTGACCTATATTGGTCCCTCACATACTTTAGATAGGTACCAACTTTCTAAAGGATCTTGGTTTGGTTGAATGTTTTATCACCGAACAACACAACTAAATGGTTAATGAGCTCATCTTTTAAATCTTGATTTTGGGCATTCCTCCGTGTACGTATGGTGGGCCCAAAGAGCTCCAATGTAATATCACTTAGATGTTTATAGAAAACATAATTTCTTGCAAAATGATCATGGGATCAATAGTCTAAAAAGAGCGATCAATAAGTAAATTTCAATTGGATTATATATAATAATAATTAAAACATTTTAAAGTACCTAGGACCCTCTCTATCTTTATGGGAACAAAATCCTTGGTCACCACAAGTGTGACCGGCAATTTTCCCATACTAGTAATACAGGAAGATCCAGGAAATGTTGCTAAAACATCACTAGTAATAGTGGCCTTTGCATCCCCAGGTACATGTCCTGACACATGTTCTAAAATGTGTTTGCTACCAGAGGGTGCATTAACGGATGCTTGCATGGTATGTGTTTCCGACATTTTAGACGATAATATAGGCACGGATGATGGGGTCAAATGATGTGATGTATGCGTAGGAAGATTAGGAGGGACACTTGTACTAACCCCTACTCCTCGGGCAACACTTGTAGTACCTTGATCATGGCTAGGAGCATCATGAGGAGGCAAATAACCTTGTAAAAATAATACATATTTTAGTTCATGGCATAAAAGAGTACAAAATATAAAACCATGAATGAACTTATGTTATAATTAAAGACCTTATGACAACTTACTTGCAAGTTTTGTAATCTCTCTTTCAATATTTTAACCCTCTCTTTTATCTCATCTGTTTGAGGCACTAGGAACATCAACTTAACCATTTCTTGATTGCATTTTTTTGGGACCTTTTTTATCGTATTGAGAGGGTTTGCTAAATAAGTGATGTCATCATCACAAAATATTGACTGCAAATCACTATGGATGGTCTCCTCTATTGCTGGTGCCTTTCCCCAATCAGTTGAATGCAACAAGAATATTAAAAACATTATCGAAATTAACCAAAAAAACTTATGAAAAAAACATAATAATAATTTTTTTTGCTTGTATCTAATTTGTACAATTACAATGAGGTAAACTTGTCAGGTAGAAGTGCCTGAAGATACATCATGATCTATGCTCTGGGCCAAAGCCTTCTCCGTACTATCAATGTCCCGCTGTGACAAAAATTAAATATAAAAAAACATTACCGAAATGAAACCAATAGACTTACAACAAAAAAACATAAGAATAAAATGGTATATTGGAGTCATTAATTGAAGGTTGGGTAAAATGGTACATAGTACGTACCACCCCCATAGTAACTGTGTTTGTAACTAAGCGATTTAAATTGCAATCGATTAGCAACTCTTCCCCTACAGTTATTGATTTTATTGTACATATGAATACACAGTTTCCCTCGCGTGCCTCAAATATGCAATTGGGTTGCTTATTTGTTGACCCAGGTCATGTACTATTTATAAAACCCACAATATTCCCTGATGCTTTTGGCCGTCAATGTACATAGCCACTCCTTTATTTTGATCCTTATCTTTTAGTTGTATATAATTTGCTGATAGTGCATACCTACGCATACTTCGTGTATATCGAACCAGTTGCATCCAATCTTTGTAACTGTAACAGGGTCCGACATACTTCATCAATTCAGTAACTTTGTTGTAACAGACCTTTATGTTGTCCATGCAAAATAGGCCCAAACCATGTAATGACGATGGTGCTATGCGATATATCCTCTCATTGACACAAAAATCAGTGTTTATTAGAGGAAGTTCCTTGGGTACCCATTGTTTCTGTAGATGTTTGTACCTCAAGGGCACATCGACGTCGCCTATGCTCTCATAATCATAAGAACATGACCCCCCTTCAACAAGAAAAAATTCCATGTGTTTACAAAATTTTCTTCTAATCTTTTGACCTTTAGTTGATCTCCCTCTTTTAGACATACTACATGTATCACTTTCCTCCTCTTCCTGAATTTCCCTCGCTCGAGGAAGATAGATTTGACAAATACCTATTTGGTGGTACCTGCACTCATAAGGATGTTGGATGAAGTTCTTTCATGGTGATGTGATTCCAAGGTGCCATTATGATTAATCTATCATTTCATCACTAGAATTTCATAGGTTATAAGGTAATCAAGTCTTGATAGATTGCAAGGTATTGTTACTACCGTCCAAATGTGTCCATCACAAATCAAATCTACTTAACATTTTAACTCCCAAGCTTTGTAACAAGTGTTAAATGTGACAATGGTCCACCAGTTACACAACCAAGGCCTCAAATGTATTCTCTAATTTTAATCAAAGGACTTTTGCTCTTCATTCAAGTAAATAAACTTGAAGTGAAACACCACCAAGTGATTTATTGGACACCTACATGACTAAAAATAGCAGAAAATTTACATTTAATTTCCATATGTCTAAGTGGTTAATGGGGAGGGAGTGTGTACTAGGCCTAATTAAGTCATCATAAGTTTATGCTTTGGTAATAATTTTTTTATAAGTCATCTTAAATCTTCCTATGTCTAATTGCTAGGAGACTTTTGGTATGTTTTAAGGTAGGATGATTGATGAAAGAGCCCAAAGAGCCTTTCTCCATGGTATCCAGGTACACATAGCAGCAGTCTTCTCTTATACGGTTGGACATGATTTAAAGAACTTAGCTAAGAATTATTCATTTAACCTAAGGTTTCCTCATAATGCCATCATTGGAAAAGTATGACCAAATTCTTCTATTATGAAGAATTAGTGTATGTGCCTCTAGTAATCACTATAAATGTTTGTAAGGATAAAATGACTAATTGCATTAGGTAGGAGAGAATCAATTTTGAGTTCTTCAAAGATTATATTCCTCTATTCATAATTTTTAAGGGTTGTGTGTGGAGGAGGTTATCACTACTAAGAAGGGAGGAGACCTTTCCTTGTATTCTTTTATAATTTTGATTATTCTTATTTATTTTACACTTACATTTACAAATACACATATATATGCATTTACTATTTTCATTTATTTCTTATGTAGTTTAATAATTTAATCGATTTCATATTATATGTGTTGAAGACTTTAGAATTTCAATTACATTAATTTATGGATATGTTGTATCTATAACACGACAAAACCATATGCTCTTTGCATTTACACTTGCATTTAGAAATACACATTTATATACATAGATATAGATTTGTTTAATGATATGTTGCATTTATTGTTCTAGGAGAGCATCCAGTAATTGCATTTACATTTACATTTAAAAATACATACATACATACATACATACATACATACATACATACATACATACATATATATATATATGTGCATGTTCGTGTGTGTATGTATATCATTTATATTTAGTGTTCACAAACAACCTATTAGGTCTGCACATGGATAAAAATTCATAAAATCAGATCTCCCATACATGTTTTGTTGAAACCTAGGCTTGAACCTCCCATTTCACATGCTTTTCTTACAAAACTATTGAGGACAACAACTATACCTTTTTTATTTCTCATCTTATGCCCTATTCATGCATCCTACAATGACAATAGTATCCATGGGGCCTCTTACACAAGGTACAATAATCACAAAAAGTGTAAGAGCCCCTTTATATCATGTTTGGACTACAAAACGCTCAAAAAAAGGGTAAACCAAATTATGATTTGTTGGTGAGTTATATGGAAAAAATCATTAGCACCAACTCATTCTTGGAGTCTTTTGAAAGAGAAGCAAATCAGGTGGCAATTAAGTACAAACCTTATAGTGTCAAGGTGAATGAAGTGATCAATTTTGATTGGCCAACTGATGAAGAGTACCAGAAATGGGTAAATGTATATTTAACTGAGGAAGAGTGAAAAGTGAAAAGGAGTAGGCTGCTAATGGTTGACAAATCAGCTGTTGCAGTTACAACAAATTCTAGTTTTGTTTTTTGGTGACAGTCGAGGTGCAAAATTCTTGAAGTTTTTTGTTGCTGCATCAACCATTCTCAGCAGGCACGATGAACAAGAAGGTTCTCTGGGGAGATTGCTGTTGTAACAATTTTTTGGAATATCACAAGATGGTCCAATTGGCTAGTGACACATGTGCTTTCTAGCCTGATGCTTGTTTGCTCCTCCTTTTTCTATAAGAAGGATTTCAAGGCTAGAAGTACGGGTTAGCAAGTTAGATTTTTTTTGTCAAGTCTAGATGAAGTTGCAGAGCAAATTGTAAAGTCTGATGGTTTTAGGGAAAAAACAATTTAGGTTTTGAGTCATTTTGTAGTAGGTTTTGAATTCATGGGGATTTAATGTTTTATGATAATACTGGCATTTGAATTGATATGATTAATTCAAATTCATGTCTCTCCATTGTACAAGTATATCTGAATTTTGAATAAAATGATCAAGGGTTGTTTCATTCATCTCATTGTTGTGGTGTAAATGATTCTTGTTTTAGGTTTAATTCAAGGAATTAATTATAATTCTTGAATGGGATTGTAGGTGGATATGTTCTGTATAAGCTATTTTATTTTTTCTATCTTATCTTATACCATTTTACGAGAATGGGGGTGCCAATGTACGAGAAGATCTTTGGAAACTAGGCATGAAAATTGAAGGTTAAAGAGAATGGGGGTGCCAAACTTACAATACTCATTGCCCCTTGGTCGTCAATTTTCCGAAGTGCCCCTCAACCTCATCCTCGCCACGAGTATTGACCTTTGTTTTCACTCCTCCAAACTCTTCCTACAAGATTATTGACTTTTGTTTCACTCCCTCCAAACTCTCTTTGTCTGAGTCATGGGTATTGACCTTGTTTTAACTCCAAGCTCTTTCCCCTACTGTATTGACCTTGTTCTTTTAACCCAAGCCTTCCTCGGCTGTATTGACTCTTGTTTCTTCACTCCCTCAAAACTCTTCCTAAGGATATATTTGTCCTTGTTTCTTTCACTCCCTAAACTCTTCATTTGCCAGTTGGTATCAATCTTGTTTTAACTCCCAAACTCTTCCTGGGTGGTCAAGAATTTAATCTTGTTTTCACTACAAACTCTTTCCTCACAGCATTGGACCTTGTTTTCACTACTCCAAACTCTTCCTCAGCATTGGAATTGACCTTTCACTTCTCTAATTTGATGAGCTACAACCTAGTTTTGTTAGGTTTGACAGTATGTTAATTAAGTTCAAAATTTTGGTGCCATTTAGCTTGGTTTTAATATTCTACAATATAGTTAAGTATATATTAGATATATTTTACATAATAAATAATATAATTATTCAACTTATTATAATGATATGTTATAATACGTATAAAATTATTATAATTAATAATTAATAATAAGTATATTTTTATATAATACAAAATATAATTAATATAATAGTAATATATATTAATATGAGAGAGAGAAACTAAATTTTGATTAGTTGTTTCATGTCAACAATCCAAGGATGGCATGTGTCCTTGAGGAGTTATGCTCAAGATAGCATGCCATTTGATTAAAGATATGATAATTCTCCTTTAAGACCTCTTCAATGTACCCATTCCACACTTAAGGAGACAAAGATAAATATAGAGAAGAAAATATAGAGAGAGAGGGAGATAATGACAAGCATACAAATAGAAAGGGAGACAAAGAGATAGAGAGGGGTAGAGAGATAAAGAGATAAGGATAAATAGATAGATATATAGGGAGGGTGATTGATATATCTCTCCCTATCGCTCTCTATATCTCTATATCTCCCACTATCTATGTCACTCCCGCCTCTTCCCCCTCTATCTATTGAGCTATCTCTCCCTCTCCCCCCTTTCTCTCTCATTCACTCCATCTCTCCCTCCATCTCCCACTCTATATCTATATCTCTATTTCTTTTATCTCCTCTCACCCTCTCCTCTCTATCTCTCTTTCTATCTTATATCCCTCCTCCCCTTTCTATCTCCCCTTCTTGTCTTCACTATCTCTCTCCCTCTCTTATCCCCCCTATTCATCGATTTCATTCCACCTCTTTGCTTCTCCCATATATCTTCATCTCTTCTTCCCATATCTTCTTTCCTCTCCTCTTCTCTCTCTCTCTCTCTCTCTTTCTCTCCCCATATATTAACTAAGAAGCCATAAAACATACAATAGTATATGTTGGTAAAACTATAATAGTGTTTTATTAAACTATAAGTAGATTATTTTCACCACTCTTCATTCAACATGAAATTCCAAATGTACCAATTGTTTTGTTGCTTTTGTCAAGTTTCATTAACCAAGCTATTTAGTAGGTTAAATAAAGTTGTGTTATGACCCTTCTTCTCTTTAAATTAATTAGACAATATTAGCGAGATCAGGAAGGGGAGAAAACTAAACTCCTTCAAAATATGGGTAGTTGTGGGTTTGTTGGTTTTCTTTGTATACTATATAGTTAGTTCCTATATGATAAATAAGTAACTTTAGATCATTTTCTTAGTAGTGTATCCTAACTAATATAGAGTAAGCTTTTTAATTTTAATTGACTACTACATAATAGTTTGTGTGTTGAAAGAATTGTTTCCATTCTTTGTAGTTTTTACATTGGAATACAAATCATATTTAATTTCATGCCAATATACTTCTTTCATAAAGATATTTTTTTGAAATAAGTGCTTCATAACCCATCTAATCAAATCATAATTAACCTATCAAAAAGGAAATAGGAATTTTCTAAAGAGAGAGAGAGAGAGAGGGGGAGGGGAGATAGAATTAGGAGCCTAGGGAAGGGAGAGAGAGAGAAAGATAGAGAGAGAGGGGGAAAGGGAGAGGGAAAATGAGAGAGAGAGGGGGGAAAGGGAGAGAGATAAATATATAGAGAAAGAATTAGGAGGGGGAAGGGAGAGGGAAGAGGGGAAGAAGGGGAGAGGTAGGAGAGAGAGAGAGAGAGAGAGAGAGAGAGAGAGAGAGAGAGAGAGAGAGAATTAGGAGGGGAAGGGAAGAGCGCTGAGGGTAGAGGATAGAAGGTTTAAGGGTTTATGGCTGTGGGTAGGAGGAGAGACTTGAGAGAGAGAGAGGGGAGGGAGGGAGAGAGATAAAGGAAGGGAGGGTTAAGGGTAGAGGGTAGAGGGTTTAGGTGTAGGGTTAAGGAGAGAGATAGAGGGAGTGAGTGAGTGAGTGAGAGACCTAAGAGAGGGAGAGGGGGTAGGAAATTGAAGATACTTGAGAGAGAGAGAGAGAGGGAGGGAGTGGGAGAGAGTGTGAGGGAGGGAGGGTTAAGGGTACATGGTAGATGGTTTAAGGGTTTAGGGTTAAGTGTGGAGGGGAGAAAGATAGAGGGAGTGAATGAGTGACAAAAAGACCTAAAAGAGGGAGAAGGGGTAGGAGGGAGAGACTTGAGATTGAGTGAGCTCGTGAGTGAGAGAGAGACCTCAGAGAGGGATTGATGCTAGGAGGGAGACATGCTTAAGGGTAGAGGGGAGAGAGATAGAGGGATTCAGTGAGAGAGAGAGGGAGGGAGTGGGAGAGAGATAGAGAGGGAGTGGGTGAGAGATAGAGAGTAGAGGGTTAAGGGTAAAGGGTAGAAGGTAGAGGGTTAATGGTGGAGGGGAGGGAGATAAGGCTGAGTGAGTGAGTGAGAGAGAGAGACCTGAGAGAGGGAGAGGGGGTAGGAGGGTGAGACTTGAGGGAGAGAGGGAAAGAGGGAGGGAGTGGGAGGGAGATAAGGGGTAGAGGGTTAAGCATTAGAGGGTACCCAGAGGGTTTAGGGTTTAGAGTTTAGGGTAAAGGGTTTAGGGTTTAGGGTAGAGGGAGAGAGAGAGAGAGAGGGGGAGAGGGGGTAGGAGGGGGAGACTTGAGAGAGAGAGGGTAGAGGGTTTAAGGGTTTGGAGTTTAAGGGTTAAGGGTTAATGGTTTAGGGTTTAGGGCTATGGGTAGTGATGGAACTTCAAAGTTTTGTTCTCTGTGTTCTATTTTATCTTGCCTTGTGTCTCTAGTCATCTATGGTGTTTGGGAAAAGCCTAAGGATGGGGTTTTACCTTCGTCTTCATGTAAAAGCATAGTGTTCATCTTACACCTTGGATCAGATCTATTTGGCCATTACTTTTTGGGAAGGCTTTAAAATGATTTAAGCCCCATCGCTTCGTACCTCTAGGCCGAGCTCCCTTTTGTTTTATTATTTTATTTCCTTTGCCCGACTTTATTTTTCCTAAGTCTTTTGTTGGTCCCGTGTTCCTTCATTAAAATAACTTATGTCATTGTTTGTTATCCACCTAGTGATGTCCCCTTATTCCTTTAGGGGAGAGGGCCCAGTTGTCATGTAGGCTAACTTTCTCAACATCTAGCAATTGACTGAAATATTGTAGAACCTTCATTTTTTAAAAAAAATGTAGACTGGTCTCTTATTTATCTATAACTAATTTTTGGAGGTGCGACTCATCATGAAACTCCCCACATCGAAAAATCTTTTGAGAAGTGTCTAAAATTTGAATTTTTAAAGGTTCAACCAATACTTAATCATGGAACCCCCAATAGTTGAACCAAAAAAATATCATTTTTTGCTTGTAGAATATGATATTTTTATTTAAATTAAAATTAATATACAACCTAAGTGGACCAAATACTTATTGATAAACATAATTATTTGATATCTCTACCTTTTATATTCATCACATATGGACTAATGGTTGAACACAAAAAATCTATTTGTTGTTATAAAAACAACACATAATGATTTAATATATATCTTATATTGAACAAAAATGGACCAATAGTTGAACACTAAATTTTTTTGAAAATCCTTCACATTTAATGGGAAAATACATGTTATTTATTGTGCTCACCTTTTATATTTGTGATAGGACAAACTATTAATATAAAATTATCCAATGCTTGTAGTGATGGAACTTCAAATTTTGTTTTACTCATGCCCTACCTTATGTCACTGGTCTTTCATGGTGTTGGAAAATTTCTTGGGGCTGGGGTTTTAGCTTTGTCTTCATCTTAAACCCTTGTGTTTACCTAATGCCTTGGTTGGGATCTATTTCGCCATTACCTTTTTTGAAGGGTTTTAAAAACATCTTATGCCCCATCCTTCCATCTAGGCTTGGTCCCTTTGGTCTTAATATTTTATTTCCTCAGCGGGTTTTATTTTCCTAAGCACTGGTTGGCCTTGTGCTGAACGGTTTTAAAAAAACTTATGTCGTTGTTTTCCTTCCGCCTAGTAATGTCCCCTTTCCCTTTAATGAATGTTTTATTTTTTAGAAGGATGAAATTCGCGTTGCCGTCGATCAAAATGCCTTTAAGATCAACGGTTGCCCACCATCCCATGATCGAGAAGTGTAGGATGGCAATATCATGGGTGGGCGACACGTGTCCCATATGGGGGATCAAATTTGTGCGACTATTCATGAATTGTCCTTTGATCTAAGCTGTTCCCCGCCATCCCGCGATGGTGCTTTGGTTGATTGTGAAATCACGGGCGGGTGCCACGTGGATTGTACAAGGTGGGGCCCAAGGAAATTTTTGTGCAATATATTTTAAATGTTTCATTGCTTCCAAAGCAAAAAAATTAAAATGAAATATTATAATTTAAAAATAATAATCAATATTGAGCATCTTAGATTTTAGTATATAACTTAAATATTAAAAAAATTAATGTATAAGTTTATAAAATATAATATATATTTTTTAAAATAAAGATTTAAAGATTATTATATATGTATATTTAAAGATCCATAGAATTATCTTTTTAACTATGAAATTAATATGATTAATTTCATTTATAATTTTATCTTATCTTATATTTTTAACAATTTTTTGGTATCCTTCATAATTTGTTTTCTACAAGTATCATGTTGTAGACTCTTTATATGGAAGGTAGTGTTTTTTCATGGAGCTTAATAAGTTTTAATAATTTTTAGTCATTTTAAATTTTTATTTTTTTTAATAAAGATAGGTATATTTAGACTTTTGATGGCTTATGTACAATTATGCATATTCTTTATTTATTATATTTTTCACAATATCATGTTATTCTTGATTAATCACATTATTTGTTTGTCATTTTTATTTGTTTTGTTGAAACATATTTTATCTTTACTTTATATCTATGATATATTTAATAAAAATAAAATTAACATATAATCTTTATTTTTAAAATAAATGTTAAATTTTTATATTTAAAATGTTTTAAATTATTATGAAACGCCATAGTTAGCTAAAAGATGGCAGGGCTTTCATTTATAGTCTTCCAGCAAGTAGTAATTTAACTATGACCAATAACATTAATCCATCTCAGAAACCAACTACCATGTCAGCAAGTCCTATGCACTTTGCAAACTGAATGGCTGGAGCTATGCATCGCAATCTCGTTGACCTCGCGGCTTTTAACCAACCTTCATCTTCATCCTATGAGCTAGTAGGGAACAACAAAGATTTACATTAGCTTTTGATCTTGGTTGTCGATCTAAAACCACAAGTTATGAGCTCAATAGTGGAGATTGGGTGCCACATTCCATATAGGACACACATCTGCCTTTTGCTGACCTCATGACAAATAACAAGGCAACACCTTAGGTCTGCGAGTTGGCGGGGTACGATCGAGATCTTCTCCCATATCTTCGAATATGAAAAACCTACACATTGTATGGTTAGTATTTAATGAAAGGATTTGGATAAGCCGTCAACAACATGACCACTGGGGTTAATGGCTTAGGCTTACGTCACCGGATTAAAATTAAAACCCAACTTTGATTTTAATACTTTATTTCCTTCGCAGGGTTTTATTTCCTAAGTCTCGGTTGGCCCTGTGTTTCATCTTTTAGAAAACAACTTATGTTGTTGTCTGTCATCTGCCTAGTAATGCCCACTTCTCCTTTTAATGAATTTTTTATTTTGCAAGGGTTGATTTATTGTTGCCGTTGATCTATTTCCTACAGATATCAATGGTGCCCGCCATCCTGTGATTGGGAATTTAAGGATTGCGAAATCACGGGTGGGTGCCATGTGTCCTATCCGGGGGATCAAATTTGCGCTATCGCTGACCAACTGCCATTTGATCTGAGCTGTTCCCTGCCATCCCACGATGGTGCTTGGGTTGATTGCGAAATCATGGGCGGGCGCCACGTGTCTCATCCGATGAAGCCTAAAGAGTAAAGGAAACACTTGCCAACTTTAAATGTATTAAGGGGTGGATTACTAAAGTGTTCTCAAGACACACATGTTCTAAATCGATGGATATGTTATAATCTCACTAGAAAAGCTACTCGAAGGTTAACGAAATGGCTGGCGACTGTGTTAAATGAATGAGATCATTGATGCTCAGGATCAAAAGTTGCCCACCATCACACGATCAGTATTTTCAGGATTGCGATATCACGAGCAATTGCCACGTGGACTTCCTTCATAGTGTATGATAAGGTGGGCCCCTTATTGCCGTGTTGCCAATTGTGTTAGCTTGTTTTGAAGGTGGCCATCGATGATTTGATCAAGCTGAAGAATCAATGACTCAAATTTAAATTTGCATCAAATATGGTTGGAGCCATTCGTAAATCACGAAATTGAGCTTTAATGGCGGATGAGACACTTGCTGGTGTGATTTGATCGACAATAAAATTAATTTTCCTACTTGGTCTATATCACAAAGCATTCAACTATTTTGCAAAGCAGTTTTAGACCCGAAGGTAGAATTGCGAGTTTTTGCAGCCAAAATTTGGGAGTTCTACGAATAGAGCTGTGAGTTTATTTTCTGTGCCTCTCGGTCATTTTGCATTTGAATTTGGGAAAGGATTAGCTAGATGCGCTGAGCTTGTTGATGAATGTGTTAGGGCTATAGTTTAATTATAGTTATGAAAAATTACAGTGTTTTCTCTTGTAATTTTCTATCTCTAGTTAGTCCTAGCTATCTGAATTATAACGTTGTAAAGAAGCCCTAGTTTGTTCAAGATGGCACCGCCCAAGCAACATTCTAGCTAGACTAAATATTTGAAACGAAACCTGTATGATAATTTCCTGGATCAATTTCCCTTGTCAACGAATGATAGGAGGAAGGGATTGGTCCTAATGCGAGGGAGAATCCTGGGGGAATGGTTAGTGTATAATTGCTCCAACATTTCCGATGCTAGGGTTCCCCTCACTGACTTGGAATTGTTTAGATTATGGTATAGACAGAGGAATTTTCCTCACCCTTTTTCAAATGGATGGATTTATGATATGGGGAAGCCGGTGGTACCAAATGTATTCCCTGATGTAGACCTGCTTAGGGCAGTGGCTGCAAGATATGACCCTATTACACGGATAATCAGGGACAATAATGGAAAGGTTCTATTGAACATTAACAGAGAAGAGGTCCAACATATTTTTGACTTGACTGAACCAAGCGAAGTTTTGGTTCCTATCAACCTTGAGGAAATGAAGTAGGAGTATGCAAAGCTGAAATCTTTTTTTAGAGCAGGGTTCCTTCCACCTCATTTGGCTAAGGCAGGAGGTTGAAAATTTCATATCAGCCCCAGTGACCAGGAACCTTTCAAATTAATTTTTTTTGCAAAACATTTCCTTGCCACTTTCTATTCTTTATGTCAGATTTTGGGTTTTAGTCCTGGTACGGTAATGCCCATTGCTTATATGTTCATGGGGGTGCAAATACAACACCCTAACTTCTTTGTGACCTATGATTTTACTTCTTTCTTGGCTGAGAGGATGCATGAAGGGCTATCAAAGCTGCAAAACAATGATACTAAAACTCAATCCTTTTGGTATTCTATGCTAATGCATATGTTTTTGTTTAAAAATGTTGACTTTTTCTCTGAGAGGATGAAATTAAGGAAATCAGTTGATGGAGAAAGATTACCAGTACAGTTATGGGCTTCAAATTTATCTTGTAATAAGGAAAGCACTAGTTATTTGTAATTTGATAATTGTTTTGCTTCCAGATTAAGGTCTAGATTAATGGTGAATATACCTAGGATCCTTGAGGAATTACATGATTTCCTCAAGCCAAAGCAAAGGAAGCCAAAATTGAAGGTTTACTATAATTGGGGTGACATTATCCTATACCTAATCAACACTGTCTTGAGTGTATATGGTTTTTAGGGAGCCCCTCATATACTGCTATACAATGTGCCACCAAGAGTGGGATTTGCAAAAATTAAGTGGAAGATAGGTTGTATTCATGAGGACAACTTCACTGGAAGGGGTAAGGGAACATTTTTCCCAGATTATATAGTGGTGTCTGATTTTGTATTTTCAAAGGGAGGGTGGATGCATTTTGATAATTTATTTTATGATTACCATTTGAGTTGTGGACCAAAGTGGTAGCATGATCCTGAGGGTTTCTTTGCTCTTTTCAAACAAAGAATAAAAGATGAAAAATTTGTGCATGAGTTTAATTTCCCTGAAGACTTGATTAGAAATGAATTTGATTTGAATAGATAGGAGTTGAACAAGGAGAAATGGATAGCTTATAGTAAGCTACTAGATATTGTGCACAAAATGGATCCAAAATATGATCCATTGTTGGAGTTCAGTCCCCACCATAAGAAAATTGATTTTCTGATGGGAAACTTCAAGGAAATTATGGGAACATTGAGGACAAAAAAGGTAAATTTAGAATTGAGTCTGGGTGTACAAGAGCAAGGTGCCAGACCAATTGAAACAAGGCCAACATACCAGCCAATGGAATGGTGGCCCATTTTCAGGAGGAAAAAGGATAGTAGCAGTGATGAAGAAGTGGACATAAAAGGAAAATAGATTATGAAAGTGCCTCCATAACCAAGTCCAAAATTCAAAGTGCTTGGGGCAATCAAAATTATTGATTTAGAATCATCACTGGAAGAAAATCTCTCATCACCACCATCCGAGCCAAGCCCTAAGAGGGAAAGAATTGATCAACCACAGGAGGATTTGATGGATGAGATTATTGTTACTAATCAAGACATGCAAGTTGGCATGCCTTCCCCTCCTAGGCCAACTAAATTAGTTTTATCTGATTTAGATATGAAAGGTAAAAGTGTACAAGATGCAAGAATGGAGGCATGCAAGAAGTTTCTAGATGACAATACATTTGTAAAAACTCTTGTATTCTTGCAATTGGTATGGATGATGAAGTTTGAAGAGTATCAAGATAAATGTAGGTAGAGAAGAGAACTGAGGCATGACAAGTCAGACCAGGAGAATGATGAGGGGGTAAAAGTTGAATTAATGGAAGAATTCAAGAACATCACTCCTAAAGAAGGAAGAAAACTGGTGAGTCAGGCTAGTGTATTAATTCTACCTAAATGGGACATTACAGATGCAGTAGTCTTTAATGCTATTAGGAAGTCTAAGAATCCCTTTCAAGACTCTAAAGAAGAGGTCAAGGTAGCATTGCAAAACTCTGCTTTCAATGAGGAATATGAAACTTTGAAAATTTAGGCATTGGCACCACAAGGGAGAAAACTAGATGTTTCTGATATTAATCCAAATTTCAAGGGAGGATTGATAATAAAGAGAGATTCAAAGACCTCAACCACTGAGGCCACTAATTTGAATATGAATGTGGCCAAATTGGCCCAAAAGACTGCTGAAAGGAAGAGCTTAATGGAAAAATATAACCTTTTTATTGAGTACAACAAGATGCAATAGAAAATGTTGAGTTGCAAACCGAAGTGGAGAGGTTTAGGTATAAGCAAATTGGGAAGACATCAAGTGCTTCAGGAACTAGTACATTACCTTCCACAACAGGGCCAGTGCCTCTTGCTTCTCCAATTATTTCCACACTAGAATCTCCCAGTCAGAATCCTGTCCTCACCCTTTCTTTAGAGGAAGTTGAAGAAAAAACAAAGTGTTTTGTCGATCCTACAAAGAAGTAGCTCTTGCAAAAAATTGATGAATTGCAGGCATCATTAAAAAAAAGTGATGAGGGATCTCTCTTAACGCAAAAGGAAATTGTTACTACTGTTTTGAGGCATTTAAATGAAAAGGTTGATAGAAAATTGCTATCTATACATTCTTTATATTCTTTTCTATTAGCAACAATAAATAATATTGACAGGGATCAGGAAGTAGTGATACCAATAATTGAAAATTGGATCCCTAGGGCCAATGATCTAGATATCATGTATAAGGCCTCAAGATTTGATATGAATAATAGGCCCCAATCATTAAAGCCTACTCATGTGTTAGTAAAATCATTGCAAGGCTTTCAGACCCTAGCAGATGACTTGAGTAGGAAGATTAGGGAGCTGGTGAAGAATTTCAATGATTGGGGTAACACATTATTACTCGATATAATTGATGAGCAGGGGAAAATAAAGTCATTTCAACAATGGCAGGATCAAGCAAGTGAGGCCATCAATGATCAAATCAATTCAATTTGTGATGAATCAGAATATGATTTATTGGTGAGTTGTATGGACAAAATCATTAGTACTAGCTCATTTTTGGAATCTTTTGAAAGGGATACGAATCAGGTAGCAGTAAAATATACACCTTATAATACCAAGGTGGATGAGGTAATTAATTTTGATTGGTCGACTAATGATGAGTACGAGAATTGGGTAACTAAATATTTGACTGAGGAGTAAAAGGAGCGAACTACTAACAGGTGGCAGATCAGATGTTGTGGTTGCAACAGTTCCATTTTTGTGTTGACGACTTTCTCAGTGCAGTTTTCTTGTGGTTTTTTGCATCAACGTTCCTCAGCTAATATGATAAACAAGAATATTTTTCAAGGTGGTGGCTATTGTAACCAATTTTGGAATATCACCAAGTGCTCCAATTGACTGGTGACAGGTGCACTTTCTGGCCCGATGCTTGTTTGCTCCTTCATTTTCTATAAGAAGGATTTCAAGGCCAGAAGTATGGGTTAGCAAGTTAGATAATTTTTGTCTAGGCTAGGTGAAGTTGCAGAGTGAATTGTAAAGTCTGATGGTTTTAGAGAAATGCAATTTAAGTTTTGAGTCATTCTATAATAGGTTTTAAGTTCATAGAGATTTAATGTTGTATAACAATACTAGCATTTGAGTTGAAATGAAAATTCGAGCTCATGTCTCTCCATTGTACATGCATATCTGAACTTTGAATGAAATAACTAAGGGTTGTTTTATCCATCTCACTGTTGTGGTGTGTATGATTCTATTTTAGCTTTAATTCAAGGAATTAATTAAAATGCTTGAATGGGATTATAGGCGGATATGTGCTGTATAAGGATTTGATAAGTAGTCCTGGGTTATAATGCATACTGATGAAATTGTAATGCAATATTGTCAAGGATCTTATATGTGATGTATTAAATCTGTTATAAACCTCTAGATGCTCATGAATTTGACTCCTGCAATAGATATATGGCACTGATCTAAGTTGTAATTATTAGTGTAGTTTAGTATTTGTTTGTCTTTGCTTAGAGCTTGCTACAAATTGTAAATCATTGACTATCTTATACAATGGATTGTGTTTAGTTATCTCACGCTCTAGATAGTTGATATTGTCTATGAACAACTAATTCTAGTTGATATTATCTTATCGTGTTGAGCTATTAAGTGAGATCATCTACTATTGTTAATGTTGTTTATAATAATGGTACAGAGGTTGTAAACAAATTAAGGGATCACCCTCCCGAGTCTTGTAGAGCCCGAAGTGTAGGAGGATTTTAAAGTCCTCATTAGTTGGTCTAGGTCCTTTGAGCCGCCTTCGATTGGAATTGGCAATTCCATAGGTAGATTACAAGACAAACCTAGTTACATTGTAAAAAGAACCAACATACACGTCAACCACTGAACAACCACCTCTACAACTAACTTTTTAATGTTTTATAATCACATGAAACATAAAACACACTAATTTCAAGGTTGTTAACATCACTATTGAAATGTTTTAATTTTTTGATCTTTCAAACATTAAAAAGGACATCATTAAATTAATTATGTAATGGCATAAAAATTAAAAACATCATGAATTAATTATGTAACCACATAAGTCAAATATAATTCTATCAAGAAATTAATATCAAATAGATAATATAATCGCATAACTTATACACTTCAATGTCATTGATCTTCTTCTTCATCCAACTCTTTGTCTGTATCATCCGATCCAAATTCGATATTGTAAGGATTGGTCATATCATCATCATCATCATCGATATCAGTTTTGATAATGTCATCATCCACACTAAAATAATCTTCATGAACATTAACTCCTACATCATCATGATCTAGTTCCTCCTCTTCGACATCTTCATCAGGGACACCATCAACTAACTGTTGATCCTGATCGTCATCTACATCATCTTCTAGTTCTTCGATATCTTCTTCTTCCACCACATTGTACTTTACTTTCCTTCCTCTTGGATCATGTCTAACAACAAATGACCAACCCGGTTTACCTGGTACCTCTGAGTAAAATACCTGATCACATTGGCTTGGAAGAACATAGGGCTCATTTCCAGCTCGCTCGATCAACTTTGTATTAACCATGGTAAATCCATTATCATGTTCAATAACAGTTCTCTCAGGATCATTTTCATTCAATTGTAGGCTATACAATAAGATGACGAACAAAATTAATCTGAAGGACTTAAAGTCACACTCAAGTATATCATCCAAAATCCCATAGTATCAACTTTCTGAGACTTTTGGATGTATGTCGCTTCCAGATGAAACATTAGTCACCTGAAAGACTGCAGTTATACCAGAATCACAAGTTTTCTTCATGTCATCCAACATTTTGATTCAAAATTTACAACTATTGCACAACATAGTCTTGTGGTGTTTCACCTGCAATATGTCAAACATGTAAAAATTATTGCAATATCGTCAATTGATAAACATATTTATTCTTGGATGAATGTATGCAAAGAAAACAATCTCAACATATATATACATCAATATACTTGAAACTAATTAAATAATATGGGTGATTAATATATTTATACATACTTGTTTATCTCTTAAACCATATGCTAAATCAATTTCCATTTGTGTAACATTGGAATCTCCATTACGATGAACTTCTTTAACCAATAAAGCCACACCTTCCCATGTTAATACGTGACCAGATTGTTGACATCGTTCAATCCATACTGTCATCCAATCAAGATTGTTGGCGAAGTACAAATGTAGTGCATCCCACTCTCGACCAACTGCATAATTTTTTTTGAAATTCACAAATGACATATAATTAGTTAAATATCACAGTATATGACCTTAATTTATAATTGATGTATATTGAATATTAAAAATTAAATAAGTACAATATACATAAAAACACATGTAAAATGTATTCCAATTAATCTTTGACCATCTTATAATTACCTCTCACTTTTCTCAATCTACCTTTCCCCATTAGGTACTCCCTTTCAAATTTGTTAATGGAGTTGGGATCCCAAATGCGATCTACATGGATCTTTGCTGCAAACTTAGGAAGATATTCACTAATGTACACCATGGTCTGGTATACCATATATCCCTCCACCATAGAACCCTCAGGATGTGCTCTTTTTCTAACCAAAGCCTTCAAAATTTCAAGTTCCTCTCAACCATCCACATTGACCTTGTGTGTATAGGTCCACATAGTTCAATCTCCTCAACTTGGTGTATGAGGTAGTGTTCTTGTGCATTGAAAAATGTTGAAGGTAGACACTTTTGCATTTCACACATTAGACGAAGAATTTTTCTCTTCCAATAATTTATATCTTCTTTATGGATTTCTTTAGATGACAACCATCTACAAGTGATTGAAGACACAAATATATTAACGAGATTTAACAAAAATATACAATATATTACATAACAAGTAAAACAAATAGAAATTACAAGATGTATACAACGAATTGAACAAATTTTGCTACTTACCTCATGTATTTTCCAAGATCATATATAATTTGCTTGACATTGTTGTCAAAGTTGTCTCGGAGAGAGAGGTAAAACATACTGCAACAATTATAAAATTATCTTTTCATTATTTTTCCAAAAGTAGTAAACACAATAAACTAAAAAGTACATGTATTATACAAGTGTATATAATATACCAGAATAATTACCTTAATGAAGGTATGCCAATCATGTGTTTTCATCCCTAACCCAAATTCACCTTTCTTTGTTATTATATTGTTTATGTTCGTAGCAAATCCTATGGGAAATCAAATTTTTCATATGACTTCTTTTATAGCATTGATTTACTACTCTGTTAATAACCAAGAAAGGGCACTTATATTAATTTGGTCTCCATCGCTATTTAATTGAATGAAATTTTTCATTGCATGATTGGCTTCTTGAATGTCACTACAAATTTTGAATTTTTTTTCTTTGTCATGCCTTCCATCCAATATTTTCCATAACGTTTCTGTTATATTCTTTCTGATATGCATTGTATCAAACAAATGCAAAATTTGTAGCTGCTCATAGTAGGAAAACCTACTAAATTGTTTGGGATAACTTTTCAGTCCCTGTGGAAGCCGACCATTAATTCCTTGATGATCTTCATGAAGCATATAAGTTAAACAAATTAACAATGAAAATCATTGTCAATTACAATATGAGTAAACACAACACAATATAAAAATATAAATTCAAAACATATCATATATGATAGATAAACAATTTGATTTGATGTATAACCTTAACGATTAATTCTATTATATTCCAACTTCCGTAGGCGAGGTGTCATTCTTCGTGGTTTTGATGTAGTCTTCTCTTTCCCTTTGAAAAGATGTTTTTCAGTAGTTCAATACTTATGATTTCTATGGAGGAAGTTCCTATACTCATCAAACACCTACTTTCCTAAACTTATTGAATAACGAGATTTCATCTTTGGACCAAAAATTGGACATGCAAATTTTCCCTTTATTTGAAGACCTGCAAGATCATATATTATTGGATTAAATATGTCAATTTTGATAATTATATATAATGAATAGATTATTTTAAAAACATGCATGATATCTACTTCATCAAATTAATTATTGTTAAAGTGCAGTCGAACATTATAACATACCACAAAAATGTGTTAGCCTTGGGGCATCATGAATTGTCCATACAAGCATTGCATGGAATTAGAATTATCTTTGTCCTATTGGTCTAGAGATGTCATACATAGTGACGCCATTCCATAACTTTAGTAACTCATTGATAAGAGGGTTGATATAAACACTCATATCTTTAACTTGGTACTTACCTAGTTGAATGAACATAAACATTACATAATCATTATAATCATTTTACTGCAATATATATAAATTAATGTACATGACTATTGAATGAAAAAAATATAAGTCATGATGCAAAAAATAAGACAAATGAGATGCTATTACGTTAAATAAAATTGATGCAAAAAAATACCTGGAACAATCATTGACAACATTATGTGCTCCCTCTTTATTGACATCCATGGAGGAATGTTATTGTTGATAACAAAAACAGGCCACACTGAGTAAATAGATCTTAGCCCTCCAAATGGATTGACACCGTCCACTCTCAATGAAAGCCTGAGATTACGAAGTTCTTCTTTAAAGTGTGGCCATTTTTTCTCCATGTCCCTAAATGTAGAACCATCCATAGGCATTTGAAGAATGTCATCTCCACTTCTATTCCATGCATGGTAATCCATAAATTGCAGTAAGATTTCACACCTAAATAATCGTTGCATACGTGGAATAATGGGAATATAACGAAGAACCTTGCGAGACACCTTTTTTGTTAGTTGATCTGTTCAATATCTATTGATATAACATTCTGGGCATTCTGTTGCAAATTACTGTTGTTTATGATATATAATATGATCATTGGGACATGCATCTATTGCTTGATACTCCATTCTGATATCTTTCATAATGACACATAAATCTCGGTATGAGCGAGGTAAAATATTTGATAGTGGTAACAAAAATTCACTAATCAATCTACAACAAAAAATAATTTGTTCATATAAAGAATATTAATGGTACATATTTCATCCTTTATTTACTAGTGATGAACTAACAATAATTAAAATAGATGAAAAAGGATGACATATATGACATACCTTAACATCCGTGAGATTTTTATGTTTGATAAACCATTCATAACCTTCAAGTTCAACAACAACAATACAATAGAGAGAAGAGTTGTTTGTGAGCCTTCATAAAGGGGATTGTATGCCTTCTCAAGTATAGGTAAATCATGAACATCATCAAAGTCATTTTGATCATCATGATCAGCTCTGCCACTAAATGTGTCATGGATCAATGTATTCGCACCATCATCTTCAACTGTGTTTTTTGGCGCATGATCATCCTCTTCCATAGGATCATTAACTTCATCTTTGATATTCACAACTCCATATTCGTCCACTTGCAAAACCACATTCTCCGGGCCATGATAATCCATATCATCTGCCCTAGGGTGCCCCACCTTTATAATAATGATAGACACAAATAAACCATTATCATGATCAAGTGATTATATATATATATATAAAATGTTAAAACGATATAAACGTTTACAAATTCAATCAATATAAACACATATAATGAACAACTTACCAATGGACGATAATCATGTCCCCCTTCAATGTGACCATGCTGCCTACAATGTTTCTCAGCTATTCTGATTAAAAGTCATCTCGTCTTTAAGCCCTTGTAATTATTGCAAAGACAATAACATTTCCCATCACCCTTTCTTTTCAATCTAGCCCACAATCTATCAAGTGTCTCTTCATTTTGTTCTAGATTAATATTATCTGACATGCTTTTTCTTTACCAAGCTTGACTATTTAGATCTTCAAAAAATATCAAACTCACACTCCAATAATTTTTATTCATAGATAGGTAACATAATCTAATAATTCTGATATTTTACACCAAAATTTTTTGGCATGCAACCACCCCTGCAAAAGAGAAGATAGTCAGAAGTTAATGACCCCAAAAAACACTTTAAAATGCTAATTCCAAAACTTATTAAATTCTGATTTTACTATGATTTCCAACCATTAAGACTCCTAAAATTAGAATATTGAACTTGATCACAAATTTCCTACAACGATGGAGGTAGTGAACTAGTAAAAGCAAGTGACCCATTCCTAAGGAGCAACAAGTCAGAATCATCATTGCTAATGTCAATACAAATTTATCCTTTTAGTTAAAGATGCAATGTGTCACTTCTTATGATGAGGTTATCCCTACGACCCTCAAAATTGAGAGAGCCCTAATAAAAAACAACAAAAGCATTGGTAAGAGCATGATTAGGGTAGAAACCATAGGCCTCTGTAGAAACATAAACAATAACTATAGCGGATTAGTGAGGTTACAATACTAGAAAGATTGAGACATTATAGGTAATAACAAAATCTTGCAATCTAAAGATTGTAGCCAATAACAAGCGCACTATGTAGCTTAGTGACATTTTTAAATGAAATCTATAGTAAGACGAATGACAGTCATTTGAGACGTGACAGTCAAAAAGAGGCTGAGCAGTGACAAGATAATAAATCTCAAACCTTGCATAGTAATTAAAGTGGAGATTTTAACAGTGAGTTTCCTTACCCCCTTGCTGACCTTAAGGGTTTTTCAAATATTTTTGGTGGTGTTAGACAAGGCAAATGCAATCAGGGAATGAATATCCAAATGAAGTAACAATGGTAATCATAGCTTCAATGTTTCTTCTTAGCCATTAATGTATAATGGAGGTAGTGGATTGCATGTTTGAGCAGTGTTTTGAGATTGATCAAAGATGGGAGAATAGTGAATAATACCTTGTGGACTGTGAAGTAGTGTCAATAAGGTTGAAGGATCTTAAGAATTACAATACCATGAAACAATGAGTCCCTTGTAGTAAGTAGGCAGTTTATAGGGCATAGTTTGATTTTATAGAAGGATGCTCATGAAAGGAATCTTCAAGTGATAGTGAGTGAGCTATTTGAGATTGCAACTGAGGGTGCAATACCCATTCTTAAAGGAAGTTAGTAAAGTAGTACATGTGCAAGAAAATCAAATCATACAAAAAAAAATTCACAATGTTATCTTGCATAATGCCTTGAGTTTGAAGAAAAAAACATCATTGTATCTTCATGATGAAAGTGGTGACCTTAATGGTCAATCATTGGAAACCATGATTTTAAAACATGCTATTGTGCTTATGGAGGCAACATTTTAAGCAAGGCAGTGAGTGGTGGTTTGGAACAATGGCAGGTATGAAGGACTTGCTTTATATGCATACTATGCAGTCTAGCTTAAGACACCGTTCTTAGAAGAGATTGAAGGTGGATTATGGAACTCAAGGGTTACCATGAAAAGAATTAAAACAAAGACTGAGATCTATTTAAAAGCCACAGTCATGAAGATATTAAAGATGTCACATGAAAAATCCTAGTAGCTAGAGTAATGAATATAGTGCCAAAGAGGATAGTGTGCTAGGGTAGATTTAGGAGATCTCCACATTATCTAATTACAGGGAAATACATCATTTATTTATTTTTTTAATTAAAAAAAATTATTTTAAACCCTATATAGGATACATTCATGCTTCAAAATCCTCTAAAGGAATTTGAGATTATGCAAATATATGTCAAGTAACATTCATAAGGTTTAGAAAATCTTGATCACTCTCTAGAATAGCCCATTAAACATGGGTTGTGCTTGAATGCACTACATAATTGATATAACACAACCACTCTGCATATCGACCAGAGTTATAGGCTCTTTATTGCAGCAAGAGGTAATCACTCTTCAATCATGCTATAATTACATCCTAACCTGTTAAACTTGAGACAACCTGAATGCACCCAATGATGATTGACACCTACATTATATAACCTGAATTAACTACATTATATGAGTGCCTCCATTTCTATAATGAAATAGCTACATTAAACTTGGGTCACACATAAATGCATCCTATATTTGTTATAACACAACTATGCCACATAACCAATAGAGTTATGGATCACATAATTATAGTCACAAGAATTTGTTCCTTGGTTGTGATCTTATGGTGATTCCACACAACAAAATATGGACATGAAATTCTCAAAACCTTAAACCTTTGAAAATGAAATTTGATGAGATGTTGATTTAAAATATGATTTTCAAACCTGGAACTACAAATCTGACTTCACAACTGAATTTTGCAAAAAGACAATGACTACCCTCAACCTGGCAATATCTTCTTGAATTTTTTCTAATTTTTTCCCAAGAAAATCATCCTTAGTTCACCACAAACTGTCTCAAGTAGAGCAAAACACTATTGTAATAAATCAGGGCAAACTCACTTTTCTTTATGTTGGCCACAATTTGATTTTTTTCTATTTTCCATGTGTCAAAAATTCGACGAAAATGTCAGCCAACATTTCGACAAACCTGAGGTTCGTCGAAATTTCAACGAATGTTAGGGATAAAATTTCAAAAATTTTTAGAATTACACATCAAATTTTACGAGCACCTGATAATACATCAAATTATTCATATTTCGTCAGGCAGTTTCGTCGGATTTTGCAGTCAAATGAGTTAGTGAGTCCTGTAAGTTATACCTTCCATTTTGATGGGTGATAATACTCATGTTGAGGTGTGTGGGAGAGGGTCTATTGATATGGGGGAAAACATGTGCATTTCATGTTGTTCTTTGTGTTTCCTCATTATCAACTAACCTCCTATTGATCTATCAAATCACTCACATAGGTACATGCAAGTAGGTTGAGTTTACTCCTATTTATTTGGTGATTCTTGGGCTGCACAATGATTCTATAGTTGTAGTTGGGAGAGAAGATCATCCTTCATGACTTTATTTGTTCTCACAATCTATTCCTGATCCACCTTCATTTGTTCCACTCACTCATCAGATGATGTGAGTAATTTATGGCATCAACGATTTGGCCACTTGAACTACCACTACTTGTAGCAACTCAGTCAGTAGGACATTGTTACAAGATTAGTTACTATTTAGTTTTTTGATGGTGTTTGTCATGGTTGAATTCTTTGCAAGCATCTAGAAGCGAAATTTGACAAAGGAAAATTTTGCAGAGCCTCACATCTTTTGGAGTTGGTACATAGTGATTTGAACTCAATATGTGACACCTTATCAAAGGCTACAACTTTACATCAATGGAATTAACATGAATAATTTAAACATGATGTCCATTTATTAGAACCTTACATAGTTAGAAAGGAAATGCAACAAGCATTACATATAGAGAAAAGAAACCTCACTACAAAATGATCAACACAAGGCCAAATAGTAGGATGGAAAGATAAAAGTGTTAGTAATCCTACTAACAAAAATGGGGCTAACAAGAGGTAGAGAAAAGAGAAAAGGGTCTATGTTGGCATTGTGATAGCAAATGGTCTAGGGGCCATAAATGTGGTAATAATGAGAAGAGACTAATGATTATTGAGAATGAGGTTGAAGAAGAGGAAGAAGTAACTATAGAAGAACCAAATATGGAACTAATGAGTGAAAATTTAGAGGAAGAAGATAGTGCTACTATATCACTACATGCATTAAATAGAACAAGAACACCACAAAAACTTAAGGTTTTTGGTTATATAAAAAATAGAAAGGTAACAATGTTGATTGATAAATGTAGTACACACAACTTTATTGATAGAAGATTAGCTCATGAGCTTAATTTTTTTGCATATCTAGTATCTAACTTTCAAGTCATGATAGTTGATGGAAAAAAAACCTCTTGTAGTGGTAAGTGCCATGATATAAAAATTTCAATGGGAAGTTACTATCTAGATTCAGATATGTTATTCCAATATGTGGATCAAATGTAGTTTTAGGAGTATAATGGCTTAAACAATTCATGGGAACAATGTCCTTCAATTTTCAAGAATTATTTATAAATTTCAACTCCAATGGACAAAATTATAAACTTATAGTAGTGTCATCACCACCAAATCACATTATCATCTCCCATAGGATGGAAAAAATAATTAAGAAAGGTTCATATGTCTAGTGGCACAACTAAATTTTATAGAAGCACAAGATGTGAAAACTCAACATCCATAAGAACTTCAAGAGATAATTCAAAAACACCAACAAAATTTTAAATAACCTAAGGGTCTACCACAAATTAGATACCATGATCATGCCATTCAATTAATACCTGAAAGCACTCCTACTAACATTAGACCTTATTGCTATCCTTATGAACAAAAGACAAAAATTGAAAAACTAGTCGAGGAAATGTTGGATTCAAGAATTATTCATCCTAGTAAAAGTCCCTATTCATCTCCAATGGTTATGGTAAGAAGGAAGGATGAATCATGGAGAATGTTTCTTGATTGTAGGGAACTAAATAAGCTCACTCTTAAGGATAAGTTTCCTATTCCTACTATTGATGAATTATTAGATGAACTAAATGGTGCAATTTTCTTTACTAAGTTAGATTTACATTCTGGTTTTCATCAAATTTGTATAAAGGAAGAGGATGTACATAAAATTTCTTTTAGAACACATGAAGGAAATTATGAATTGTTATTAATTTCATTTGGATTAACTAATGCCCCATCAACTTATAAAAGTCTCATGAACTCAATACTTGGCCCATTTCTTCATAAATTTGTGGTGGATTTCTTTGATGATATTCTTATATATAGTAAATCATGGGAAGAACATTTACAATATGTAGAGAATACATTACAAGTATTGGAAGATAATCAATTATATGCCAAGCCATCTAAATGTGTCTTTGGTGTAAAATAAATAGAATACTTGGGACATGTGGTGTCACATGAAG